>OX463788.1:22503368-22650868 GCA_949825025.1 Siphlonurus alternatus | reverse complement strand
AGGGAAGGGAAGGGAAGGGAAGGGAAGGGAAGGGAAGGGAAGGGAAGGGAAGGGAAGGGAAGGGAAGGGAAGGGAAGGGAAGGGAAGGGAAGGGAAGGGAAGGGAAGGGAAGGGAAGGGAAGGGAAGGGAAGGGAAGGGAATTAAGGGAAGGGAAGGGAATTAAGGGAAGGGAAGGGAAGGGAAGGGAAGGGAAGGGAAGGGAAGGGAAGGGAAGGGAAGGGAAGGGAAGGGAAGGGAAGGGAAGGGAAGGGAAGGGAAGGGAAGGGAAGGGAAGGGAAGGGAAGGGAAGGGAAGGGAAGGGAAGGGAAGGGAAGGGAAGGGAAACGAAACGAAACGAAACGAAACGAAACGAAACGAAACGAAACGAAACGAAACGAAACGAAATGAAATGATCTTTATTTTAGCTTTCGCTATTTAAATTCATAATAGTTGGTTACATATTAATTAATTGATTTTACAATAACACATAAAAATTTGTTTCATAATTTTTTATGCCTACAGAACGAACCAATATATTAAAACAGAGATAGCAAAATACCAATTAACATAAAAGATAGTTTTACAAATAATTACTTACACAATGAATATATAATTAACTGCTATAGGGAAATCTTTCCTTCACATATATAATACATAGCCTTTTAAACATTTTTTTATTGTGACATATTTTTATATTATCTGGTAGTTCATTGAACAATTTTTTTCCACAGTTATAAATTGATCCATCTGATCCTTGTTTATTGACACATTTTCTGAAAAAATTGTTACATCCTCTTGTATTATAAGTATGCATCTCACTATTTTAAACAATTTCACTTTTAAAATGCTTAGGAAATAAAAATTTAATATTATGGTTTATTCGCACTACGAGTAAGTTATGACACCTGTTCGTAAGTTCGTAACATATATGTTCGTACATATATATGTTCGTAAACCATGAACTGTGTATATAGGTTTTCTGCACTCGATTTCTTATGTTTATTACTCTGCTTTACTGCACGAAAAGTTGCACACATTAACAAGATTGTATAGCTTTATCAATCAGTGAATACAGATTCAAGATATAGCATATTTATAAGCATTTTAAAATATATATACGATAGTGTGTTGACTGTAGAATCTATAATCATAGATGTTACGTTAAGCGAATGTTTATTATTATAAATCACTCACATAATAATAATTATGTTCTGTGGGTGAGTTGGAGAAATGATGACGACACAATCAGCAGTAAGTGAGTAAGCAAGTAGTGTGCAAGCTCTGGGGGTGCGTGTACTGTACAGTACGTGTCACAGGGCCAAGGCGACTGTGTGGTCACACTTCTAGCCTCTGTGCAGCATCATTGGAAGACTGATCGCCACTACCACCACCACTGCTAGAACAAGCCGCGAGTGTAGCAAGCTGAATACAGTCAGCCAGCTGCGACAGTCATGAAGACTATAGGCTGTGACCGTCAAGTCAGGGAAAATTAATTATACAAAACATGTGTGCATATAGAACGACGGACAATATATACGTATTATTCAAGTTGCTGCAAGTAGCTATATCGTATGGCACGCGGTATGGAATCGATGCGCGTTGCAATAAGAATTATTGTCACGTTTGTAATGATTATTAATTATACACCACGTTCCAACCGACAATAATGAGGTCATGCACCCAGCTGACTCGGCTCAATATTTATTGATATATCCTTTTTGTTTCTTATCTTCATTAGTGATGATTTAATTTATTTACAATTGCAAAAAAAAAAAAAAAAAAAAGAGTCTCTTTTACTTTTACAGTTACATTTAACAAATATGGGTGCGATTCACGAAGAAGTTAGCCAGGTTTCTGATCACGTTTAACTATACCTGTTTTACGTGTTAAACCACCTAGTTAAACGCGTTTAAGCTAAACGTGGTTAGAAACCTGGCTTAACTGCTTCGTGAATCGCGCCCATATATATTTCTATAAGCAATGCGAGCAATGTGTTATTTCAAAACTTGCCCACAAAAAAATCATAAGCTACGTACGCAGCCTACTTTACAGGGGATGAGTGCAAACAGGCCACCATGACGGTGTACACAATTCTGCATGCAGGCAAAAGTTTTAAAAAAAATTTTATAAAAGATTTATAACAAATATAACAGGGAGTGGACCCGGTCGTCTTTTTGAGCGGATCCGGATCCGGGTACCCGGATCCGATTTTTTTCCAGCGGTTCTAAATTCGAGATCTAGATCCCCTTGAAAAAAAGGGGGGATCTGAGATCCGGAACCGAATCCCGTTCATCAATAAAGGGGATCGGGATCCCCGGATCCGGATCCCGTTATTTTGCAAGGGGATCCGAGTCCCCGGATCCGGATCCGTTTTTTTTTTTACTTTTTAATTTATCTTTTTTCCGCGGCAAATGTACGTACAATTAGTACAATATTTTGCGTATAGCCGTATAGATGTTACAGCTACATATTAAATTTAAATGTAACACTGGGACAGTACGTTCACATGACGGTATTTAATGCGTATTCGTTGACGACGCCTCATAAGAATAACATTATCCGTCGTCAACGAATACGCATTAAACACCGTCATGTGAACGTAGTGACTGTTATAACTATTATAAAAACCAGACTGTAATTATATGAATACTGTATTAGTGTATTATCATGTGAGTTATGAAGTATCATGTAATTTTTATGTACAGTTCCTTTCACATTTAAAACTTGGAACTTTGAACTTTAAAAGTTTTAAAACACTAAAAACATTAAGTATGTAAGTAAATTTTAAGTTTCCTAAATTTATTTTGCTCCATGTTTCCAATAAAACCACATTTTTTTTTAACTTCATATAAATTTTTATACCGTTTGTTGATATTTTTGTATATTTCTTTAAAAACGGGATCCGGTTCCGGATCCGGATCCGGGTCCGGATCTTGATGACTTTTTTTTAAGCCGGATCTGAGATCCGGAACCGGATCCCCTTTGATAAAAAAGGGGATCTGAAAAACGGATCCAGATCCCCTCTTGAAAAAAGCGGGTCCGTTAGATCCGGACCCGGATCCCCTCGTCTAAAAAGGGGATCTGAAGCGGATCTGGGATCCGGATCCGGGTCCACTTCCTGAAATATAACAATTGTGACTGTGAGGTTTATAAACTGTTAAGTTTTAAATGGACAACCTATACTTGATTTTTTTTTTGTTGTTGTTGCAGAAATGAATGAGCCCCAAATTAATTTACTATTTTTTTTTTTTTTGCTATATTTGTTAGAGGCTAGGAAGAGTAGGAAGTATTGCTAAAAAGTTATTCAATTATCAAGTTTGAATTGCTTGAACTCTTTTAAGTCCTATATATGATACTTTTATAAGAAATGACACCTGTTGACGCTTCTCTTTGCACTTTCAATAATTTTTCAAAAATAGTTCCCGGGCTCTAAAAATATTTTTTCTTAAGAAGTTAATCGATGGAAAATTAGACTGTCCTGAAATTCTAGCTGAGCTCAGTCTAAATGTACCAGCGAGACAAAACAGATCATCTCATCTTTTCTACATACCGAACCCAAGAATTGATATTGATAAATATTCTTTTATTTCCAGAGTTCAATCATTTTACAATGAACTGTACAGTAAATACGAGCTTGACATTTTCCATCAATCTTCGCAAGAAATTGCAAGGATATATAAATCATTCAAATGCATGTTTAATTATGTAATATAAATATAATGTATTATATGTTACCAAGATTTTAGTTATATAATAATTTTTGTACGTGTGTATTTTAACTAAGAATTTGTATGAACTATTGTATTCTTTATAATCGGATTACCTAACCTGTAGTCTGTTTTCTGAATAAAATAAATAAATAAATAAATAAATAAATAAATAAATAAATAAATAAATAAATAAATAAATAAATAAATAAATAAATAAATAAATAAATAAATAAATAAAAAGAGTAGCCCATTTTGGTACCCTCATTTTATTTCTGCAATAAAAGATTTCATGTTATATATAGGTGTCCATTTGCAAACTTTTCCTCTCCTCAGCCTCAGAATTTTGATTTCTTTTCTTTATAATATATTTTAAAATAATTGTTTGAATGTTTTGTCCTATAATGGCTGTACAGGCATCATGGCTGTAGCTGCACCAAGAAGATGCCGACAACAGTTGAAACTCAGGATCTGAAATCACATTCATGCTAGGATCTTATAGAAACCACTATTACATATTTTTAATTTATTTCAATTATTTCTGCAGATCCGTATAGTATTATTGTAGTTATGTTTGTGGTTATTTCATGCTGCATGCAGGTCTACTATTTTTGTCTTTCACTGTTCACGCAACTCGAGATAAAATGTCTACCTGGCTATATTATCTCGCCTTAAGGTTAGGCAACTTGCCCAGCATTAAAATGTAAGTCGTAAGTTGTTTGCATGTGATAGTGCTATATGCAGTAGTCATTGAATTGTCCCTACTCCTATACTGCATATAATTAAATTATATTATATGTGTGTGTGTGTGTGTGTGTGTGTGTGTGTGTGTGTGTGTGTGTGTGTGTGTGTGTGTGTGTGTGTGTGTGTGTGTGTGTTTTGTAGAAGGTTTTTGGTGCTGAACGAGTTGCCTAACCTCAGGGCGAGATGACATCTAAGCTAGGTGGATACTTTAAGCCTCGGTATACAAACTGCATAATTATGAGAAGGTGAAAATACATGCAGTATGCATAAAATAGCGTCAAATTGTTGAAATATCGATTATGTGTGCTGATAAACCTTTAATAAATGTCAGGCAGTACGTAGAACCTCTAAAAGAAAGATTGTACGCTCGAAAGCTAAATTGTATTCTTAATTATGTGCCTTTGCTATGCCATTTATTGCCCTATATACCCAAAGCCAGAAAAACCACGCATGAGATTAGAGCGAAGCTAGGAAGGGAGCGCCATAATATTTTATGGATCTGTATATATTAAAATTATGCGCTATTAAATAGCAACACTCCAATATTGTTGGACTTAATGGTAATCTGAAATGAGCCAATCAATAACGCTGGATATATTTTTTTTCTCTCTGTATAAGTGTTATTTTCTCTACTAAATTTTGTCATCAACTTCTAAAAATACATGACATTTCTCTAAAGTGAAAAAGACTGTTAAAGATTCTTTCTCAGCCCGGACGAGGCTGAGCACTGAGACGTGCTAGAGAAGCTGCACAGCTTGCACGCTACATAGATGGACCATATATATAGGAGCTCACTATGCATTTATACAGTATAATGAATGGGACTGTTGAATATCCCATGACGTGCGGTGAAGGATAGAACGTGCAGCGGCGACCGACTGAGTGACTAGCCGAGTAGCAGGCTGCACACGGACCCAAGTGAGATGAACGTAAATAGACGGAGAAGGGTGGGTGAATGCATGTGCGGGGGGCGAGCGCGAGTGTTTGAAGAAACATCGGTACGTTAGCCGCGGCTCGTCGCTAGCACGTGCTTGCACGTGCATGCACTCACGGCTTACTCGGGCTCAAGTGCAGTCATCAGTAGTCACAGCTTTCAAGATAAATAAATAAGTATCATGTAGACTGACAAACGAACGGTGTACCGATACAGTACACTCCATTCATGCGATCTTTGTGAGAAACCTACCATAAAGTGTTGTGTGAATGCACATGTAGATATTGTTTATAATATGTCAAGGGTGCCCGATTAATGAGCTACCGCGAGAAATTAATTTGGGAGGTATTTTCTACGTGCTCTTATAACTTATAACATTAAACTAATTTTACATAGTTACACATTGGTCAAAATTTTATGATGTACAGTACATGTTATTGTGTGTATGTATATTAATATACGTGTATACCTCTCTCTATTCCTGTATACTATGAAAATATAGATAGATAGATAGCCATAGCGTCCTGTAATACACTATTTATTATTGTTATAAATTATTGTTGTAATATTAATAAAATATATTATAATAATTTCCTTAACATAAATTTTAATCTAATATGAAAATAGTGCGTGAACAAGGTAACATTGCATTCATTATGTTGTATGTTCTTGAATGAGATTTGAATTTACAACGATGTATGCCTATTTTTTTTTTCTTTCCTCTATGTTTACTTTAGTTAATTATACAAAACAAATTAATTACAGTGTAAAAAAAGAATTTTGTTATGTCCAAATGATATTCCGTGCACGCAAGTATGGCAAACGAGCAGAGCGTTTGATTTGCCCGTGACTTTGCGATGATTCTCTACGGCTGAGCACAGATGCATGCCTGCCGCTGGCTGCTTGCTATCTTGGCCGTGCTGCGCCTGCACGTGAGAGCTATTCATAACAGTAATCATCTTGACGCCTCTCGCTCCTCCACCTCGATCTTTTAACTCATGCTGGCTGTTTCTTGGTCAATATCAATCGACGTCCGCAGTAATTAAGACCTTGCCGCTGCCTCGTTCACACACTTTACGCATCATCGTTAAACAGTGTTTCTTGTTTCCTGAAATGCATCGTTAAAGTAGAGCTCAATGACCCCTAATTATTTTTTTAGTTGGTATTTTTACTTTATTTTTTTAAACAGTGCTCCTATAAGTATAAAAAAAGTTTCTTATAGTGCTCCTTTCTTATGAGTTATAAGATTTAAAGATTTTTTATTTATTTTCTCACAGGAATTTGGTTTTGAAATAAAAACAAACTACTGGTTAGATAGTCCGGTTGTAAAGAATACAATAGTTCGATTTGGAGGAGCACTAAAAATATTTTTAGAAAATACAAAATTTTGGGGTCATTGAGTTGGCGTTAATCTACTTAAAAAATAAACTTTATTGTTGATTTATTTGTATTGCAGTATAGCATAGCTTACAGCCAGAACATAATTCTAATGGCTGATTCACAATGATATCAACAGCTTGGTAAATAGTTGATCATAAGTATCGTAACAAAAATAAAACAATTGTTTACAAAGTAAACCTAAAATTTAATAGTAAATAATGTTACATTGGTGTTGTCTGCTTATACACTTCAAAACTTCAATCCGACTCTATAGTTTCTTTACATGAATGATAAAAAATTATATTTTATTATGAAATTGTTCAATGTGTACATCTTTAGTGTCTGATTAGACCTTGTAATAAATAGATTCATAACATGCCGACATGTGCTAATTAATAATAAATAGCCAAATGAGTAAGAATGTTTGCTATTGACCATGAATGAATTATTATTATCGTCATTAAATAGGTACGTAATTGACCAACACGTGCACGTGATTTTCGGTTTCAGTTGGGCTACATTCATACGTCACGTGGAGTGTTCTTTGTGGAACCGTTTGAGCACTGGCCTGTTGAAAACATGACTGCAGACACCAGCCCACCTGTGCTCCATGCAATGTACCCATTGAGCTTGGGACCTTCCAGTCGCGGGACCAACCCCACCCCCGCCCCCGTTCCGGTACACCCAGACTTTGGCAGTCACCCACCTCTGGAGCACGAACAGGAGAGTCACTGTGCCCTTCCGCATGCAGGTATAGTATAATATAAATCTGGCTAGATGCCTAATCACTATACATATATATATTTATTATAGTTAGCTATCGTTACTATTCATTTTGTGACTGTCGTCGTGTATGATGATGTATGGTAGCTAAAACGCTGCATAATCTATTAAAATTTTCTCTCTAACATACGAGCAAGTGGTAATGATCTCGAGTAGTGAAACTTGTATAGAAGCAAGACTTTGCAGAAGTTGCTCCACCCTTAACCAGCTGAGCTAACAATAGTCATGTTTAGTCATGGGGCTCCGACATATCTACTTTAGCCAGTTAAAGAATACTCAAAGGATTCAAAAGCTTGAAAAGCGGTAGGGGGAAAGGAAAAACGGCATTTACTTTTGTAAAAATCTAGGAAATTGTACATAAAATTTACGTCATTTCTAATTAGTTCTTTTCTTTTGTTGTGTGTGGATGTGTATGTAACTTATTGTTACTATTTTCACTTGTACTCATTTTCTGCAATGATGTATTGTTATGATTTACTATATTTTTTTACTGCTTTAAAGCAATGTACTTTTTTTTTCTTGACTCTTTGAACAACAAACTTCAAAGAAAATACGTGCTCAAATTTCATAAATTTATAAAATATTTTTATACTTAAATCATACTCTGAGGGTGATTCACGAACGAGTTATCCAGAAAGTTATCCAGTTTTCTCACTAACTTTGATTAGCACCAGCCTAATTTAGTAATACTAAACTTGATTAGTGAGACACCTGTGGATAACTTCCTCCATGAATCGTGCCCAATATTAACATTATAACATAAAATACTTTATATTTAATGATTAGCTCTCTCGGACTTTTGCCGGTGTTAGATGTGAATTTTTATATGAAAGTAGCAAAAGTTATGTACGTATTTATTTTACTAATAAAATACGACGTTAATTCTCTTCTCTATATAAGCACTGGGTTTTCTATTAAAGTATAATTAATATATAGATATAGATAATAAATATAGATAATATAGATATAAAAAATTTGTATTCTCTGCTTAAGCTTAATTATACTTTATATATGGTATAATATGGTCACGGCGTAAAAAAATTATAAACTTAAATTTGGAAGGAAAAAAATGTAGAAAGAGAAACAGCAAAAATGTGACATAACTCTTGCTGATATTGCCATTCAAATGATCATGATGGCATAGCCGACCTTGCCCGTGGGCTCTCCTGCACAGTACACACTACACACTCTAGTCACACTATACATGCAGAGAAAATATGTCTACGTAATGTATATATTAATATAAATATATATACTTTTACTGACCATAGAATAAATTTATTGCTTGAAAATCTAGCTAATTTAGTATTTCCCTACAGTTTTCCGTGATTTTCATCATAACTCGATTCCTCCCATGTCAGTCGCCCTCGTATGCCATGTAACTATATAAGTGAACTTGGTTTAGTTGATATTCATCATATGGTATTAAAATACGATTTACGTGGGTAATTTTTATGGCATGAGTACCAAAGTGTGATTTACGTCATTTACGTTCTAACAGTGTTTTGCTAATCATCAATGAGCTATGAGCATGCAAGTGCATTATACACTGCCGGCGGCAGGCTCCTCGCGCGTCTTGGGTGTTCGCGATGACGGAGGTGGGCAGGCGGGGGTCTTGACTTGCGATGCAATACACGATCGCCGGCTGTGTGCCACAGGAAGGTCACCTGGTGGCCGACCTTGCCCGCGGGCCCTACTGCACACTATACATAAATACATAGTCGGCCCGCAGAATAAATTTATTGCTTGCTAATCCAACATTTCGCTATAGTTTTCCATGATTTTCATTATTGCTCGATTGCTCCCACGCCATGATAAATCATAATTCATGCCGCATTCATAATTATATCTAACTACGCGGGCTTTGCTATAGGTATTCGTGAGTTATTAAAATTAACATGGGTAAGAATCATCAAAATAATTTTAGGTTATTATTATATATTATAGTTTCATTCATTCATCGTGCTGCTAAAGAAGCCAAAGGTTACGTATATAATTAGTATAATAACTTTATAACCACAAAAAATATTTAATTGTTATCAAAAAGTACGGCCACGTCCCTCTTTTAGGCCTTATGCTTTTTAAAAGGATTGACGAGCATAATCGGTACCTTCAGCATATATTTTTTAAATAGTTGCCTGTTCTAAAAAAAAAATAAAAAAAAATCCAACAAAAATCAAATTATATAATATATATAGCATAATTTTGTATATATGCAATGAAAAAAGTCGCGTGAGTTGACCATTATTAATAACAATTCAAAGTTGCTTTAGATTATAACATAGTGTAGATTAATATTGTATAGTTTCATTCGAACCTGCAGTAATAACTCTGCGATTAATTACATAAATTTGTCACAAAAAATTAATATTAATGGTTTGTTTTACATATAGCTATAAGGGGCACAATTTATAAAATTAATCATTTGGTTTTGATTATTGTGCACAAAAGTTTTGCAAGATGTAATCCAACAATGATGGTTGATGGCGTGTGCGTGGACGTCCTTGGTGAAGGGCCGTGTGGCTTAGCGGCTTGGCGAGACAGGTCGGCAGCGAGCAGCGCTGGGTGATCCCCGCGACGCTAGCCAGCCGTGTACCAATGTACGCAGCTAGCAGGTGTTTAGCCCCGAGCGCGGGATAAGCAATCTCCGGCTTGCTCCTCTCAGCGCCGCCGCCGCAGCAGCTTGAGCAGCAGTGTGGGGCAGGGAGAACGGCAGCATCAGCAGGCAGATCCACGGCCGCCGTGTGAAAATACCTCCGTCAAGCCCAGCATCTCCACCAAATCCCTTTTTTTTTTTTTTTTTTTTTTGCTGTGCTTTGCTTTGTTGTCTTTTCTAGACTGCATGGCGCGATCTCGGTATGACGTCATCCACGCGCCTCATGTTTATATCTGCCAACTTTTCATCATATTTATTTGACAAAAGCTAACTAAAAGTTTATTTTATTCAAGCAATTGAAATTTTCTCCTTTAATGTTTAATATTAATTTTAATTAATTAATATAAGCTAATTATTTATGATTCACAACATTCAGAACTGTGCAAGAGTGCAATTTACATAATATAAAATAAATAACAGCTTTATAAGGTCAGGTGCCAGTTGATAATGACAGCCTGTTGAACTGAAAGAAATCAACAAAATACAAGCAAACTGAAAACCCGTGAAGAGTGCCATGTCCATAAAAAAATAGAATAATTACTTACAATTGCGAATTACGATTTAACTTAAATTTACAACTGTAAATTTGTGAAAAGCAATATTACAACATACACCCAAAAGAGACTGCATGTAATTTCAACAAGTTTTTAAATTAATATAAATTGTTTATCGGATAGTCGATTGCATGGCCTTCAAATAATTTACATACATACATACATACATACATACATACATACATACATACATACATACATACATACATACATACATACATACATACATACATACATACATACATACATACATACATACATACATACATACATACATACATACATACATACATACATACATACATACATACATACATACATACATACATACATACATACATACATACATACATACATACATACATACATACATACATACATACATACATACATACATACATACATACATACATACATACATACATACATACATACATACATACATACATACATACATACATACATACATACATACATACATACATACATACATACATACATACATACATACATACATACATACATACATACATACATACATACATACATACATACATACATACATACATACATACATACATACATACATACATACATACATACACACATACATACATACATACATACATACATACATACATACATACATACATACATACATACATACATACATACATACATATATGATATCCTATTAATGCTGTAAAATTATATCTTTTACACAACTAAACTCTATAATCAACATTCGAGTGAGACAGAGAGCTGTGATTATCAGTGGCGTAACTACAAAATATGGGCCCGGACGCCGAAGGCCCACTTGGGCCCCTCCGCGGCTGCTCGCGACTGCTCCAGTGTGGGGGGGGGGGGAAGGGATCCCCGCCGGAGGTGTTTTTTTTTTTTTAGAAAATGTGGGCGTGGCACTTTTTTTAAACGAAGAAAATTACGTATTTTAATGAAATTAGATTTGCGCAATATTTTATAAATTCCTTATTAAATATTTGCAGATCCACATACAGATGTCACGTTATGCAGCAATCGACAATTTTAAAATAAAAATAAAAAACACAATATGGTGTTGTAAAAATATTAAAATTCATATTAGTTCATTTTAATCTACTATAACATGAATTACTAATTAACAAGTTATTTGGTATGCCATCACATAAAAAATGTCTATAATTTCGAGCGTGGCACAGTGCATTGACCGGTTCTCGTTAGATCACCAAAGTCAGGCTACGTCGAGCGTGGTTAGTACTTGGATGGGTGACCGTTTCAAGTAAAAAATACGCTGCTCCCTCCCTGGGGTAAATTCGTCTCGCTTTCCACCCAGTGCAGTGATGCACTTGTGTGTGGTTCCTCCAGGCTTTGGACATCGCTTTGGTCCATTGAGAAAAAAGAAAAAGTAGAGGTGTCCGTCCTGACTGAGGTTTTCCACGGTTTCCTCAGTCTCACTTCAGCGAATGCTGGGACGCGTAACAGGCCGTACGTGGCATCCTTTCCCTACCTTATCCCTACCCATTACCCCGCTGCGCGCTGTAAGCTCTTAGGGGTGTATCCTTT
This sequence comes from Siphlonurus alternatus, assembly GCA_949825025.1. Lineage (NCBI taxonomy): Eukaryota > Metazoa > Arthropoda > Insecta > Ephemeroptera > Siphlonuridae > Siphlonurus > Siphlonurus alternatus. The sequence goes on along the minus strand of OX463788.1, from coordinate 22,638,570 downwards.
TAAAATAAAATAAGCACAATTTTGACTTAATTATTAGAAAGCCTATCAACTGCACACGCGTGCTTCAACGTGGTGAACTGAATTTGGGGTGGTTCATTCGAATCTTAAATGACATAAAATAAGGAGAGATGAGTCAGATGAGGAGCACGTGTGAGCTATATATTGTTCTCCCCATCCCCAAATGATAACGATAATGCTCGCTCCTGGTCTTCATATTTGTGACAAACATTTTAAAAAAATATTGTTTACGGAAAAAAAATGCCTAATATAGTTTATTTTTATTTATTTATTTTTGTTACGCTCAATTGAAATTTCTTCAATGAGCTTAATTGAAAAGGCTCCCTTTGATGCACGGGCCCGGGGCTCTTGGCCCCCTCGGCCCCCTCTGTAGTTACGCCACTGGTGATTATGCTAATAATATTAAATATCTATATCGATATATTTTATATCTACTATATGCCATGTCTGTATATATCTACTGTGGAAACTATAAGCGATGATCATGTCAGTTTTATGAAAGACAAATTAAATTAAATTATAATAATAAAAATAATAATATGTATAAAGGGCACCCGGCAGTCTTTACAGCTCGCGTCGCGTGGGACCGCTCCCAGTCCATGATCAGATGCATCGGTCATGGAGCGGCTAGCCTGAGCTCTCCTTGCTGTCGCGGAACTCAGAGTAGCTAAGCAGCAAAATCCTGGCAATGCTGGGGACTCTCAGGGGATTCTATCTGGCCCTGGGAGGATAAATGAAACGGTCCTTAGCACTGTTGTTGGAGGTTGCGTGTAGGAGTTCCCAGATGGCCGGTGTTATCAGTTTGCCGGCTACACCGAGTGGCGAGAAGGTCCGCGGGTGGTTTTGGAGAGAGGGCTCCGCTCTGTTGGAGGATGGGGTCATCGGTGCGCCTGAATCCTGCAGGTTGGGAGCGGTGGGTCAACGGAACGGTGGCTTACTTTAGTCGGGAGTGGCCGTGTCTGCGGGGGAATGAGGAAATATGGGTGGGGGTTGGGTGCGAGCGCTATATATGTGGCGTATTCACTGTGGGACGGGGGACTATTCAGTCTCCTGTTTGTCACTCAAGATGATTGTTCCCTCAAGGATGAAATTCTCCGAGAAAGCCACCTCGAATAAGTACGTCCTTGTGTCAACAGTCTTTTGAGATCGAGAGCTTACCGAACGGGTGGGTAAAACACTGTGGGTAATGCCCGACCCCAGAGTGAACGGCGCTCACGAACGGGTTCTGGGGACGGGAGAGAGGATGCAAAGCTCGGTCGCGATGGGGCTGATGGTCACTGAGGTGACACTTTCCATTTGTAACGCCTGGGATATTAGACCCAGGTCAAATGGATGTAATTCCGTGGAGGCTGGCTTCCACCATGCCCGAAAGTCTGGCACTCCAGAGGGGCATTGTTGGGGAAAAACTAGGCTGGTCCTAAAAAAAAAAAAAGGGTTTGTCCTATGACCTGACCAGTGGTGTCCCACAAAAAAAAAAAAAATGTATTTAATAATACATATTGATATTGTTTAAGTTCCGTTACATGAATACATGAAATACAAAAAATATAATACATATTTATAATATAAATTAATTGCTTTTCGATTCACCATATTTAATTTTATGTATATTTACATTTTATATTAATATTAAAAATAATTTTTTCGTACTTTTACCTTTGTGGTATTCGATGTAATACTCCTGTATGTAATATGCTGTAATAATCATTGAGTGTTCGTGCACGTCACTATCACTTGTACTACACATCACGACGTTTCGAAAGTCGCTCTCTTCCTCATGCAGGTGATCTGAAAATAATTGACTTAATTAAAGAGTACCTCGATTGGACACCGGCAAAGGTAAAAGACCGAAAGTTATATTTATAATTATTCAAAATGACCGTGCCATGAATGAATGCACGCAAAAGTTATTTACAGAGTATATATTAATATGCTTTAATATTACTTTTCTTCACAGTTAATTAATAGAGTGCGCCGTGCGTCTCAAATATGTCTGTAATGTCCACTTTGGAAACTATAAGCGGTGATCATTGATCATGTTTTTGTGTGGTTCTGGACTGGTTCATAATATAGACTATAAAATTAATAGCAAGTCAGTTTTACGAAAGATAGTTTTATTTATCGAAATAATAACATAATTATTATATTATTATATAATAACATATTTATGTGTATAAATATACACATAAATTTATATCAGCTCATTAAAAATAACAATTAATTATAAAAACCCAAAAAGTTTATGTCATATATATGTAAAAGAAAATGAGGAGGTTAATGCGTGAAACTATAAAAAAAATCTTGAACTTCTTGAAGCTATTATATTCTGTATACGTTAAATTTCTCTTTACTTGACGATATCGACGTCTTAATAGAGATGGCTATCATTGACTGGATTGCAGACATAGACGATGACGAGACCATGGAGCTGGGTGGTGAACTGAGTGACGTGGAGAGGCACTACGCGGGGGTTGGTGGCGAGGAACCCCTACACAACGCTACACACCCTCGTCGTACCAAACGTTCAGTCTTTTTTAAGGCAAGTACGCAAAACATCGTTATTCTGTTGATCAACATTTCAATTTACAATTGTACATTAAAATAACTTTTTTATGTATATTAAATGGACAAATTTCGTAAAAAAATATTGCTCAGGTCAGTTAAGAAACTGCCAGCTGATCAAATTTACACTAGTTTCTAAAACATTGGTTGCTAATAATGAAATTCAGATTTATATCAAGATATAGAACCCACTAAAAAAACAGCACTTTTTGGTTAAAAAAATGATTAATATTAAAAAAAAATAATAATAAAAACGGCAAGATATGATATCTTGCAATAATTATTCACTGCATCAACTGCATCATATTAAATTTTCATTACATGATTATCATATTTCATCAAAGCAATAATTTAAATTACTTTTTTTTTCTATTATTTTTTTTTTTTTTGCATTTCTTGTTGCTTTAATTGTTTTCAAATATTTCCGTAACTATTTATAAAAATTGAATGTTTATCGTGTGAAGTTACGTCATTCTGTAAGAAAAGTTAGACATTTGATTAAAAGTGATGCCCGTTTTGTCATACATTATTTTAATTAAAAAAAAAATGAAAAAAATGTGATGCATTTGTGCAATATAATAATAAAATAAAGAACATTTTCTGTCTGTTAAATTAATGTATAGTTATACTGCACCCACTTAATTGTACTACTATATAGGCAACTCTCTCACTCACTTTTTTATAATTAATCATATTTTCATTATTTGCAGGGATCAGAATCAAAACAACTCTACATAGCCGTCAAAATTGTCACGGACAAAAAAATGTCAGAATATCATGGAGAAGGCCTTAACAGATATGTTTTGACATTAATGTCTATTGTAAGTATAGCTAAAATTTTAGTGCATGGTGATGACAATTTACTTGTGGCTTATGGGAGTTAGGGTGAAAAAATGGAGGTTGCCCTTGACCATAACTGCATGATAACCAATTAATGTTAAATAAATAAGCTTAATAATCTTGGAATTCAATTCACCTTGCATGATAGGTAACATATTAAGATGAAGTATCCACACAAATAGAGTTGCAAATGCACCAAGAAGAGCAAGGTGACATTTTCAAGCCTTGAAACTCGTCAGTGCTGATGCTGAAATTTTTCCTATTTACCTCACCATGCTAGCAGGGCAAGCACATTTTAATTGTGTGATTGAATGTACACAAATTCAAATATTATTATTTTGAGTGAGCATTAATCAACATGATTTTGCTTATTTTAGAAAGATAAATTGAAGTATTTTTTTTCACATTGATCATGTTTGTTAAAAAGAATTAAGGTATTCTCATATATATAAGCCTAATATATATACATCAGTATATATAAAATAGCAGTAAATATTTTTTATCAAAACCTGGCAACTTTTTGCGGCCAGCAGATGTTAATTGTAACTTAATTGGGAAACTATATTTTATTATTTCCCTTTCTTAATTATTAACTTAACTGTTGAAGTGTTTTTTTATTGAAAAAAATGGAGCAGCATAATAATTGTATTTATTTAACTCCACAGGTATCATTGGTTTTCAAAGATCCTAGCATTGGCAACAGTATCAACATTGTCCTAGTAGATTTTGAGAGCCAACCAGAAAAGTCATTTTATTCAACAGACAGTTCCTCTATTAATTGGTACAAATATAACACACACAGCAGCAATGATGTGTGGGCAACGGAAATGCTAAAAAGATTCTGCCAATGGCAACATGAGAATAGATACACCATGGACAAAAGTCGAAACTATGATACTGCACTGCTGCTGACCAGGTAAGTCCTGGTGAGTCGTAGCTAGCAGTATTATATTACATTTTTTTTTTACACTAGTATGGAATTTTATGGAATTGTAGACTAGCTAGAGGGTAGGCTGCATGTAGGCAGCGAGCGGTGAAGTAGGCAACCTGATGCAATGTTCACCTGTATTGCACCTGCAGGTAAATACAGCTCAGATGCTCAATGAACGGTAATCTTTTACTTTAGCAATAATTAATACAAGCATCATAAGTTTTCTATTTAACTGTATTATCAGACAAACTAGTGTGAAGTGAATTCCTTCTATGATTTAAATTAAACAGCTAAATTTAAAATGTAGTAGCATATATCAATCGACACTTCTAAGTATTTAGTGTCTATGTGTAATTTTAAATGTGTTCTTATTATAGTGTTAGAAGGATCTATTTTTATAATTGTATATTTAATTATTAAGGAAATAATCTGTTGTAATCTTGTCCTAATATGTAAAAATTTGAAATTTGTGTCTATAGAACTTAAATTTGTTAATATTATAAGAATAATTTTTAATACTAGAAAAAAGTTTTTGCCATCTTAAAACTTAATTATCTTAAGTGAAAATGATGTTCCCTGTTAACAAGGTTTCCAAACTCTTGGGGTGTATTGTAATATTCTGTAAAGTGTCATATCTGTTTTTCTGAAAATACAAATTAAAAAAAAAAAAAAAAAAAAGAACAGAACAGAACAGAACAGAACAGAACAGAACAGAACAGAACAGAACAGAACAGAGGTAAAAATTGGAGATGCCTATATTTCACTGGCTGTTTATCATAATTTTATCAACATAAAAATATTAATTTCACTATATATTGATGTTCCTAGAAAATAACTTCAATTTTTTTCCGGTCATTAATTGGCCTTACAGCATAATATGTCGATCACATCAATAGTTTTATAATTTAATACTTAACATTTACCAAAGTAAGTGTTCTACTATATTCTTATCAAATTTAATAATTGAATCCACATTAATCCATTGTATAATTATTATTATACAATGAAAACTTGCTCACAATTAAAAATCTTTGCATTAATTATAAAGAAATTAAATTTTACAATAATTGTTATCTTTATGTCCACTGTGACTTAATTTTTTAACTAAGTAAAAATATTACACATAAGAAATTTAATAATGAGCATTCTATATACAGTATATTATACCTTTCATAAAAATACTCAATAATATAATGCTGATGTATATGTTATTACAGTATTTATTATACACATAACATAATTATACTATCCACCATGACTCTTCAATACTGCAACCCCCCCTTTTTTTTTTAGATAGAATTAAAGCTGTAGAGAATCAATCTCTTCCTAGAGTGAATCCAAGGGGAGTATGTGTATCTCCCCAGATGCCTACTCCCTCCTTCCTCCTGCATTCACTATTGTTGTAGATCTGTAGATATAGAAATAAGAGTTGAAAAATGTTTAATACACTTCCCATATTCTCCACTTTCCTCATCCCCTTCCCCCATTTTTTTCTGGATTGGCACAATATTATACCGTTGACTCAAAAGAATTAATTAATTTTTTTCTAATTTATCTGTTCAGTGAGCTTAAGTTAATTTTATTGACAGTTGTATCTTAACTTGTGTTGCTCAAGTGGTGCAGTTTATGCTATATTTGTTACTTTATGATGCAGGGAGAACTTATGTCGATACAACAACCTCACGAGCTGTGGGACACTGGGCTTGGCCGAGGTTGGTGCTGTGTGCAACCCCAAGAAGAGCTGCTCCATCGTACAAGACAATGGCCTTAGTGCTGCATTTACAATTGCACATGAATTAGGACACGTGTGAGTTGATATCCTTCTCCTTTTCACATCAATATGGGGGAAAAAAAATTGCAAAAGAAAATAATACAGGTCTGGGCAGACTTTATCCACAAATATATACCTAATCAAAAGGCATTCAAACAAGGGTGTGATATTTTCGATGCCCTTCCCCCTCTTCCTCATTTAGGGTTCTTCATAGTCCAGTGCAAAATACTCTGCAAGTGCTCCAAGTGGGTTCACCTTTTCCCCACTCACCCCCTCAATATATCATACACGTATTATTATATTATATATGTAAAAAAAATCTTTTTAAATAAATTGCATGACTCTTAAATTTGTTCAAGTGTATAATTTTCTATATATATGCTTTAATGCGAATATATAAATAGCAAAGTAAATAATAGAATAACCCATTAAATTTACAAGTTATCAACTATAGAGGTACAAAAAATACTTATTTTGTGAACTTATAAGGGGAAAAAAGAAGGGAGCTAGCTAGAACAGATCAAGACTATATATTTCAATTCCCAAAAGTCGTCCAACTCAGAATGAATCCAAGGAGTCTCCAAACAACTCTTATTTTTTCATTAAACTGTGATCATAATGAATGTATTTACTGATATAAGACATGCAATATCAGCCATATTTTTTTATGGACAGTTAATTGAAACTATTGCAGATTCAAATAAATTAATTGCATGTACACTTAATTCACCACTGATGAGGAAGTCTTAATTCTTTTTGTTTTAGACTAAACATGAAACATGACAATGATTTAGGATGCAGGAACTATATGGGAACAGCAGGAACTCACTATATGATGGCACACATGCTCGGGGAAAACACATTTCCTTGGGCCTGGTCTAATTGTAGCCGTCACTACCTCACAGAGTTTCTTGAGTGAGTACAACACAAATCAAATAAATGCAATATCATTGTAATTGTTTGTGACTATTTTATAGGGCTGACCATGGACACTGCCTGGAAGATGAGCCATATTATGACTATGCAAAAGAAAGAAAAGTTGAAGGAAATGAATACATTTTACCAGGAGAGAGTTTTACTCATAACAGACAGTGTGAAATGTTATATGGAGCAGGATCTCAGATTTGTACTTACATGGTAATCTTTAGTAATTTTATTATTATTTATAATTTTAATTTCATAAAAGCATATATTATTATCCTTCACAAGATCACACTTCCATTTGCTATGGCATTTATTATTTTTTTTTATTTTTTGATTACTTGGTCAGAATGATCCCCATTCCTTCCCCACTCCTACAAGAAGAAACACATACACACTCCTAGCTTCCACTCATACATTTATAGACCAGGAAGTTACAAAGTACAGTAAGCTAAAATTTTCAAATTAATAAATAGACAGGAGAGTCGAATCCACTTTTTGACTATGGCACTATATATGAGCAAATTATAAGATTGGAATTGCTTAATTGCTATATATACAGTATAGGTTTATAGCAGACTTCACACTGCATGAAAGCTGAAGCTGGAATCAAAGCTGAGTTACTTCAATTAATACAGCAAAATATGTTTAAGTTTGTCTTTCTAATTAACTACTTTTATTTGTACAGCCGACTTGTGGTTCCCTGTGGTGCAGTCAGGGGGACCAGGGAGAACAAAACGGCTGTCTCAGTCAGCATATCCCGTGGGCAGATGGCACAAAATGTGACTATGAAAGCTGGTGCCAGAGAGGCAAGTGTATTAAAAGGAATCCTGCAGCTCTGCAGCCAAAGAATGGTAGCTGGAGCAACTGGGGAAGGTAAATGATCTATAGTGGACACTAAATAATTTTCAAATCAAAGGATAATACTGTATATTTGCAATGTATTTGTATATATTTTAGCACCCAAAGCCAAATTCAGACAATGTCCAAAAAAAGTGACCACAACTAATTATGGTTTTGTATTTTGACCAAAACCCAAAATAAAATAATACTTCAGCTTGTGGTCATTTAAATTTGATCACAACTAGTTCTGGTCAAATTATAAAAACCAAAACCCGGAGAGAGAGAGAGAGAGAGAGAGAGAGAGAGAGAGAGAGAGAGAGAGAGAGAGAGAGAGAGAGAGAGAGAGAGAGAGAGAGAGAGAGAGAGAGAGAGAGAGAGAGAGAGAGAGAGAGAGAGAGAGAGAGAGAGAGAGAGAGAGAGAGAGAGAGAGAGAGAGAGAGAGAGAGAGAGAGAGAGAGAGAGAGAGAGAGAGAGAGAGAGAGAGAGAGAGAGAGAGAGAGAGAGAGAGAGAGAGAGAGAGAGAGAGCTTGTCGGCTTTTGGTGAAACAAAATTAACCACATCTAGTTTTGGTTAAATCAGAAAACCCAAAACCCAATGTGAGCTTTATTTTGGCTTTTGATCACTTTTTCATTCACATGTTTAACCAAAACTAGATTTGGCCATTTCATTAATGTGACTAAATAATATTCATGCTTTATTCAATAGCAACACTTAATTTATTTCAAAGTTTATTTTATTTTATATATGCCAATGTGCATTATAATCCTGTAACAGTCAATAATAAGATTTAAAAAAAAAAAAAAAAATAGTAATTATTTATCTGAGCTCAGTGTTGTACAGTACAATAAACTCCAGATTATATAAAAAAAATTAAAAGTATATCTGTTTTTAAGAAACAATTGTTTGCCTACTTTATTATTTAAAAAAATTAATTATTCTATTATGCTCATACAACAGGAGAAATGCTAATAATAGTAATTGTAATTTTATATATAGTTGTAATACATGAATAATGTTATTTTGAGTTATTTTGTAATTAGTTGAATGTATGTTTATATTTGTATGATTAATATTTTTTTACAGCTAAATCCAAAATTTGTTAAATCTTTAGTTTTTAGTATATACTATATAGTCACAATTAATGTATAAAAACTCATATTTAATGTGAATAAATAAATATCAAAATAAAAGGTACACACCTTTAAAAGTTTCCAATTGTAGAACATTTTATTATTATTAATTTATTACACTTAGCATTTTTATCACTCATTGCATCATAATTCATAATTTTTAATTATTATTCATTAATACTTAACACAGTTTCAATTCAACCATATACTTTAAAAGAAGTACACACCACATTTCAAAGTATAATGCTGTATATAATGTACTCAATTAAATTCCTGTAATTATTGAAATGTTTTTTGTGATCTGCAAATTTTTATGTATTATTTTTGACAATGATTGGTAACACAATTCTGAGAAATAAACATTACAACATTACGATTTCCTTTATACAGCATATTATTATATTGATAAGGACTTTAACTGACGTGAGTGTAAGAGTGTTCCATAATTTGGTTGAGACACAGCGCAGCTCTTACACTACATATTGAGTAAAGCACGAATCTTTAATGAAATCTTAATATTAACTCTATGAATGAAATGGCCAAACCTCTAGTTCTAGTTGAACATGTGAAAAAGTGACCAAAAGCCGAAATAAAGCTCACGTCGATTTTTGGTTTTTATGATTTGACCAGAACTAGTTGTGATCAAATTTAAATGACCAAAAGTCGAAATATTTGTTCATTTCGGGTTTTAGTCAAAATGCAAAAACCATAACTAAATTGTGGTCACTTTTTTTACATTGTCTGAAATTGGCTTTTGGTGCTAACATTTATATGTTGGCATCAAAGCCCGAAAAAAGCGCACACCTAGATGTGTCCCTCGCGATTTGAGCAAAGCCCGAAATTAACAAATATTATGGGCTTTGCTCATTTAAATTTGATCATTTCTAGAATTGATCAAATCAGAAAGAGCAAATAGAGCAAAGCCCGACTAGAAGTATTATTTCGGTCTTAATTTGCTCATTTAAATTTGATGACTTCTAGAAATGAACGAACTAAAAAAAGCAAAGCCCGTTGAGAGGTTTTATTTCGGGCATGCTCATTTATATTTGATAATTTTCTTAGAAATGATCAAATCGGAAAAAGCAAAGCCCGACGAGACATTTTATTTCGGGCTGTGAGTGAATAAAATGAGCAATAGAGTATTGTCCTCAATTTTTTTTATTGCAGAAATGGATAGAGGGTGCAAAGTTATGCTATCCTGATTTTTTTCAGATTTTTTAGAGCCCGGGAACTATTTTTAAAAAATTATTGAAAGTCCTTTTTGTGACGTCACGAGACGCCGCTCCTTAAGAAAAAGATAGGACTTGCCGCCGCGTGACGTCACAAAAAGGACTTTCAATAATTTTTTAAAAATAGTTCCAGGTCTCAAAAAAATCTGAAAAAAATCAGGATAGCATAACTTTGCACCCTCTATCCATTTCTGCAATAAAAAAAATTGAGGACAATACTCCATTCTAGGGTGGTGTACTTAATATACCAAAGGCAAAAACCGAAAGGCACGTTTTTAATTATTATACAGTGAACTATTTGAATATACTTATATACTATTATACGTACCCATTGGAACGTTATAATTATGTAAACCATGCAGGATATAATTTTATTTATGAATATTTTCTCTCAGATAATTAATGGCAGCATCGGCATCGTCAAATTAAGAAAAAATAAAAAAAACAACAAAAAAACAATGAAATATTAAGATTTTATAAATCAAATTAATGTGCGTAAACGTAGAAGTGCACTTGAATAGTTCACACTGTAATATAAGAAGGCTGTATCTTTTGGTTTTTGTCTTTCGTGAAGTGCGCCACCCTAGAATTACTCACATTTTATTCACTCACAACACGAAATAAAATGTGCCTCATCGAGCTTTGCTCAAATCGCGAGGGGCACATCTATAGGTGTGCGCATTTTTTTCGTGCTTTGATGCCAACATATATACAATAAATTTTATATTAAATATAATAATATTTAATAATATACGTACAAATGTAATGTTAAATTAATATTCATACTTAATAAGGGCGGTACACATTTCAATGAATTGAAATATATGATGTTTTCTCTTTAGTTGGGGAGAGTGTTCTCGCACTTGTGGTGGTGGTATTCGTCAGTCACGTAGGGAATGTAACAACCCTTCACCTGAGCATGGAGGTCTTTATTGCATTGGCCAGCGTGTACGATATGAGTCATGCCAGACTAGTGACTGCTACAATGAAACACATGATTTTCGAGAAATGCAGTGTGAAAAATTCAACAGCATTGGAGAAAAGAAGTGGATTGCCAAATATGTTGGATGTGAGTACAGATACTGTGATTATTTTGTCACTAAATTTGCAGTGCACAGTGTCACCAATGTTATATGGTGTCACTCATTGTTATAATATATAGTATAGATATGTTGTGTAATTCATGGCCTGTTACATTGCAAATTAAAGTAGAGTTAGCGATTGCATTTTTTCAAATATTTTATTTTCTAAAAATGGTATAACCTATCCTCGACTATTGAGAAATGAAAACCAGAAAATTCCATCTCAAATAGCTTCACCACAAAAAATTCTCAAATTTGGTGTTTCCGACACCTTTTAGGGTAAGGTAATGTTATAAAATAAATAAATAAAAATCCCACATGAAAATTATGAACAAAATTTAAAATGTTCTCCTCTACATCCCCTATCAGTGGCTAAAACATCAGGTATACAAATTCGAGCTAGTTTTTGAGTTATAAATTATTAAAGTTGGCTAATTTAAAATGGAAGTTTGATTTTTCCATGTTAAAGTTAAAAAAAAAAAAAAAAAAAAAAAAAAAAAAATTTAAACTTTAAAAATTTATAACTCAAAAACTAGCTCGAATTTTTATACCTGATATTTTAGCTACTGATTTTTCATTTGTAGGATTATTTTTAACATTGGGCGTGTTATACCTTCCCCTTAACATGCAGTCTTATGGAACAGTAAACAGCTTTTTACTTCAACTTCGTCTGAATTATGATACCAAACAATTAAAAAATACTTACATAATCTATGATGAATTCTTTAATGGATTTCAAATGAAATAGTTTTTACGGATACAGAGCTGTTTTTCCGGATTTTTTTTTTTAAATTTATGTTGGTTAATTCCCATAAGGATTTTCAACATTTTTTTTTACGAAAAAATGGCTTCGTAATTATTTTTTATTTGAAAATCCATTAAAGAATGTATTTTTTTAATTGGTACCATAGTTCAGACGACGTTGGAGTAAAAAGCTGTTTTCTGTTCCATAAGGATGCATGTTAAAGGGTTCCTTCCGAAACAACAATAAACAGTAACAGTATTTAGAAAAAAACAAATTTAAAAAATGCAATCGCTCACTCTACTTTAATACATGGTCATATTAATGAAAAATATGTTGTTATTCCTTTCTTCGTCTTCTTCTTCTTGGTGAACAGCCAAGCCACAGGAGCAATGCAAACTGTATTGTCGGACGCAGTACAGCGAGTATCACTATTTGTTTGCTGACAAGGTGATTGATGGCACACCCTGTGCACCAAAGACCTTTGACGTGTGTGTAAATGGCAAGTGTCTTCCTGCTGGCTGTGACCATCAACTCAACTCCACCAAGAAACTAGGTATGTTATGAAGTCAACATTAGTTAAAAAATATTAAAAGTATCGTTAATAAGTGAGTAAAATATCAAGTAAATTCAACAATTAACCCACCACTTGTTCTAGCTAGACTTCCACTTGACCACTTGTTGCTAGAACTTGTCCTGCATAGAAACAAAGATTCACTAAGCACCATCAATGGATCCACATCAAAACCCATAACGTAAACGTAGTAAACAAATATACCTCCTGATTGATAGTCATGAGCTGCACTTTTCTTAGCTTAAATTACTTTTTCTTGCAGCATTTATCATAAAACATCTCTCGTAGCTGATTTATAGCAATAGTTTTGTGATATTGATTTTGCTCTATCATTTAAATAGATATAGTATCGCAACTGTTTTAAGATATTGTACGTCCCACCCAGTCCAATATTATACTTATAATATATACCGTATACAGAAATATTATTGACTATTTTCTGTACGCTTACTTTTTATTTAAAAAAAAAATTAATGCTTGCAACCACTGCATGTGGATCTGACGCGAGTCCAGAAAAAAAAATCAGGGGAGGTCATGGGGAGGGGGCTCCATAAGGACAATGTTAGTGGAAAAAAATGAAGTGGGAGAGGTGCCTATACTACCCATGTTAAATAAAAAAAATCGGGAAGACCACAGCCCCTCCTCCCCCCACCTGGATCCGCGCCTGAACCACTGCATGGTAATTACGTAAGTAAAGAATATTTTCTAATATAATATTTGTTGTTATGAATTAGCTTTTTTTTTCACATTATTATACAGTTTTACGATACAACATTATTCACTGAAATCAGAACTCTATCAATGATGGAAGGTGGGGTTTATATATATTATATACAACTGACAGTTCTGACACTATAGCGGCAGTATGCTCCTAGAACCAAGTTCAAAGTGCATTAATATACAAAGCACCCCAAGGATAATAGCTCTACTATCGTTGAACCCACCCCATATCCCCTTGTCTACACCACTTCTAGATTAATTGTATTTCCAATTAGTAAGTTATTCTCTGTTCCGCTTCTCTTTTTATAATTAACTGTTGATTACGTTGCAGACTCCTGTGGTGAGTGTGATGGAGATAACTCGACATGCCATGTTGTCAGAGGAACATACAATGTCAGTAAACCAGAGTACCAGAGAGTGGTGGTTATCCCAGCAGGCTCTACCAACATCAACATCCGCCAAACTACTATTCACGCTCACTCTGAAAACTCGGGTATGGGAGATAACATCCATCTTGGTAAGAATTCGTCATCCAGCTTCTATATAAATTTAAGTCTTAATGGATTATAAAAAAATATTGATAATACATAACTCGAGATCTTTTATCTACATATGCAATAAAAAAATTCATGAAAGTTATTCATTATTTACTCTACTTAAGCAATGCAATTAAGTTATAGGATATGCACCCACTATATTAAATGCTTACATTTTATAATAATAATAATAAATATTGTTAATTGTTATAATGGAAAGTTATAGAAAAGTGAAATAACTTGTTTGTTCCTCACAGAATTTCCAAATTTTATAATACTGCGAATAATATAAGTTTTTTTATTCAAATATTTATTTATCTCACTTACAAGACAAGTCAATATAGTATACATGACATATAAAAAGAACTACTTTGTAAAAATCGTCAATACTGTATACATAATTAACCAACAAAGTAATGTTTTTTCACTCTCTTCGCCCTTTTTCGTATGCTGCTGTTCTGTGTCGTTCAAGCATGAATTTATCTTTGTTTCTAATATCATACTGATGGGTAAATTTACAATTATTGAAGTAGTGAGAATTATTCTTTGCAAATATCAGCATTTTTGAGATTTACAAAGCCGGTAAAGGCAGAATACCGATTTCTTTAAATAAATTTTTACAAAGCTTGTGTCTTTAATTGGTGGTACATTTGCAAGTATTCTTACTGCCGATTTTTTCAATCTAAAAACTCTCATTGTTCAGTATTTTGCAGCATTTCCCCATATTTCTAATCCATGAGGCAATATTGAGTGAAAATAAGAATAATTTTAAATATTTTTTCTTCTCTTATACAAAGCAGCAATAGCGCAAGTGTGTATAATATTTACATTATATATATATATATCTGCACTGACCAACCCTGTTTTAGCGTACTGGTCACAAATGACTGAATCTAGAACTTCCAGGCTCTTATTTATTACAAGAAAAAAATATATAATATATAACTTCTTTTTTATAACGCTGTCAATTTGTTTTACATAATTATTATATGTATGGTTGTGTTGTATTTTTTACAGCAATGTTACACGGTGAAATTAGCTTAGAAAAACTTAAGTTATTGGACCACCTACATTCACAACCGTTTAAAAGATATCCTTAGGCAGCTCTTGAATGTTTTTTTTTTTTTTTTTTTTTTTTTCAATAATAATTATTAATTTTACCCTTAACTGGTGCTCAGTTGATGTATCATAACTACTAAGAAATTTTAT
Source organism: Siphlonurus alternatus (assembly GCA_949825025.1). NCBI lineage: Eukaryota > Metazoa > Arthropoda > Insecta > Ephemeroptera > Siphlonuridae > Siphlonurus > Siphlonurus alternatus. The sequence continues at coordinate 22,623,461 of OX463788.1, read as the reverse complement.
TTTTTAGCATTGAAATTCAACAATACTGACACATACATTCTAAATGGAGGATACAATGTTCGACCGTATCACTCGAGACTGCTAGATGCTGGTGCTCCAATCAGCTACACTGGTGCCAGAGCAGAGGTAGAAGTTCTCAACTCAACTCTAGAACCCGTAAAATTAGCCATAGTGCTAGAGGTAATTATTATTTGTTAATTGTTGCATACTCTGTTGTGTTTTGTTATTTATTATAAATATAGCTCTATTCCATGGACAATGTATTTGCTCGCTACATTTTTCCTTCGTTTTTCTATGGACAAAATATCTTCACTTCATTTCAGTTTATAGAATAGATGACTAAAGACGCAACAGGTACATATTTCATTAAAAAAAATAGCTAGAACTTGTGATACCTAGGTGATTGACGCTGGAACAATTATGCAATAATAGTTCACATTCTATTTTATACTACTTTAATAAAAAAAATAATAATAAATAAATAATCACAATGATAAAAAATTATTACTATTATTAAAATTGCCTTCTGGCTCCTAACAAAAATTCTACCAATTTATGACGTTTTAGTTTTCAGTAGTTTTTACCTTCATGACATAAGAGAAACGGAAAATACTAACTAATTTAAGGGTAAATTTCTAAATGGAGTATCGACCTCAATTTTTTTACTGCAGAAATGGATAGAAGGTGCAAAGTTGTGCTACCCTGATTTTTTTTCAGATTTTTTACAGCCCTGGAAGTATTTTTAAAAAATTGCTGTAAGTCCTTTTTGTGACGTCACGCGGCGGCAAGTCCTATCTTTTACTGGAGAGGCGTCTCGTGACGTTACAAAAAGGACTTCAATAATTTTTTAAAAATACTTCCAGGGCTGTAAAAAATCTGAAAAAATCAGGGTAGCATAACTTTGCACCCTCTATCCATTTCTGCAATAAAAAAAAAATTGAGGTCGATACTCCCATTACAGAATATTCTGGTCAAAAAAGAAATTTATTCTTTAACAATGTATTTTAGGTACAAGTTGCCAGAAAAGTATATATTATCTAATATTATTTTCTATTAGATTTTATAAATATATTGTTCTCATTTTTAGTATAAATTAATACTGTTAATTTTTATTGTTTTCGCGTGTATGCGTTTTATTGTTTTATGATTATATATGTATGTATAAATGACGTAATCCATGTTGTGCTTGTGTACAGACAGTGCATGGTTAAATAATAAATAAATTCAACAAATAAAAAATAAATAAATTTAATAAATAAATGAACATAACAATGTTCTGTGCATAGCAGAGTACTTGGAGGCTTTGGAGTAATTTATATATATGCTTTATTACTTTGTATGCTTTATTGTATTATTATTGTTCTGTGTACAGGTGTTTATTGTTGGAAAACCAGTACCGCCCAATATAGAATACAGTTATACAGTGCACTATCCTTACGTCTGGAACGTAACATCGGACTGGAGCTCATGTAAGCCTTGCATAAGTGAGTAGATTTAGAATGAAACCAACATCTCTAAATTGATTTTAATTTATTTTTTTTTTTATTTTTTTTTTTTTTTTTTGCTTTGGTTTGGTTACTGATTTAGGGACCCGCACACTAGCATGTATTGAACGTAGAACTAAGAAAATTGTGAACAAGACATTCTGTATGAAATATGGACACAGAAAGCCAGAATGGCAGAAGCCATGTAACTTACCTCAATGTGCCAGCACGTGAGTAAACAGTGTGACTTACTGCAGCAAATTATTAATTGCATGCAATCTGTTATGTACGAAATTATCAACTTATTTGGTTTGTTTTTGTTTGTTAAATTCATCCTTATTTTAGACTTGCATTGAACATTTGATTTAAAATTACTTCTTTTGAAATTTCTTATACAATAAATTCATTTTATTTATAATCTATTGTGTGTGTAATTGTAAATAAAAATTAATGATTTTTCTACTTCATAGGGCTCTGTATGTTTGGAAAGGCAATAAATGTGTTCAGTATATAAATGGTCAAGAAAAGGAGAGAGATAGAAAATACTGCAGCAAAAAATACAAATGGGTGTTTGGAAATCCAACAAAGGTAATATAACATTAAAATTACTGAAATTGTATTGACAGGATTGATTCGATCAACAAAAATAAGTCAACAAGTGCAACGATAAAAATTCTTGGTCAAATGGAGTATTGACCTCAATTTTTTATTGCAGAAATGGATAGAGGGTGCAAAGTTATGCTACCCTGATTTTTTACAGATTTTTTACGGACCTGGAAGTATTTTTTTAAAAAATTATTGAAAGTCTTTTATGTGACGTCACGCGGCGGCAAATCCTATCCTTTTCTTAAGAAGAGGCGCCTCGTGACCTCACAAAAAAAAACTTCAATAATTTTTTAAAAATACTTCCAGGGCTGTAAAAAATATCTGAAAAAAAAATCAGGGTAGCATAACTTTGCACCCTCTATCATTTCTGCAATAAAAAAGTTCGAGGTTACAATTGGTTACATATTTCGTTAAAATCTATAGATTCATATTAATTTTATTTTATACATTTTTTAATACAATTATTTTTTGTTTAATCAATTTAATTGTTATTTATTTAAATATTAATCATGAATATTATGATACAAGGCAGCATTGGAATGTCTTTAAGATATTTCCATGAAATTTGAGATAGTGAATAAGTTAAATTATATTTTGTTACATTCTGTGTTTCACGCTACTACAGTATATATGCTATTAATATGATGATGCGTTTGATTGAACAGTGCGAGTCAAGCTGCTATGTCATGGGCAGTCAGAAAGTTGTGGCCAGGTGCACAAACCAGCGTACTGGAGAGGAAGTAGATGACTTCTTCTGTGAGCACCCCAAGCCTGAGGACGAACGCAAAGCTTGTGAGAAGTCTTGCACTGCCCCTCGTTGGGAACATGGAAATTGGACACCTGTAAGCTGTGTTACATGCATATATAATTATATCATATATGTTAGGACCAAATCTCCTAAAAATATCTAGATGTAACATCATGTAACCTTTTCAAAATGAGCGAAGTCAAAAATATTTAAATTAATATATACAACAATAATTTCAGGTGTTGTTATTTTCAACTTGCTCTTTTCTAGAATTGCTAGAAACGAAAATATTAAAGCCCGACGAGAAAATTGATTTCCGACTTTGCTCGAATTAATTGTTTATTTCTAAGAGTGTCCTAAATCGACAAAAGCAAAGCAATATGAGAACTTTTATTTTTGACTTTGTTAATTTAAATTCAACATTTTCTAGATTTGCTCATTTCACGAAATGCATGAAAATTCGAAATAACATGCTATACAATACAATATTCTTATTTTTAAATTTCAATGTGATGTTTAATGGATTTATCTTTATATAATTTTATTTTTATTGCTATGTTATTTACTATCTAGCTATAGTTGCTGGTTATATTTTTTTACTCCATTCCATTTTTTATTACTTTTCTGTTGCTGGTGTTGAGTGAACATTTTTTTATAGTGGTGACGTTTCAACAATTTCTCTAAAAGAGAAACAAAATATGCCAGGAAAAAAGAGTCAATAAAAAATGTATACTCGATCCTGTGGAAATTGTTGTAAAAAGTTCCATTATGTGTTCACACTGTTCACTAACCACAAAGTGACTTAAAAATGGAATGGAGTACGGAATAACATATAAAAGCTAAACAAAATTCAATGAGTTATTGTAACTGATAAAAGAAATATGACAATGTTTCACGAAAGTATCACAAAAAAATTTTCAACTAAAATTTAGTTTTATTGATAAATTCACTAAGTCCTAAATTCAATTAATTAACTTAAAGTACTTATCGGGCATTGCCTTTTCCAATTTGAAAACTTCTAGAAATTACCAAATTGATTGAAGCAAAGTTCAAATTAAAGCTTCCCATTTAAAACTTTGCTTTTTTTTCCGAGCACTTCTTATGAGAAATAAGAAAAACCTGAAGGCAGACTGAAATATTTATATATAAAAAAAAAACTAAAAAACAAATTAAATAATTCAGACTTTGCTCCTATTGCAGTAGGCATATCTAGATGATGTGTGCATTTGCTTTTTAACTTTGGTGAACTTCGATCATTGGTGCAAACATACATTAAAAAAATTATAATATTTAATTCACTCCCCCTCCTTCAATCCTGTTACAGCATATGATAAGATTTGAAGGGTAGTAATTCATGTAATTATTATTCTCCACAGTGCTCAGTCCAGTGTGGTCGTGGAATACGCAAGCGTCCACTGTGGTGTGAGCAGGCAGGGCGTACGGTTCAAGAGCGCGACTGCAACAAACATCAACCTCGCACGCAACAGGAATGCCACGAGAAAGCTGGCTGCGTCGGCACATGGACCACAAGTTCTCCAACGCAGGTCATAACATGACAAAATTAATAAATTAATATATATCGTCACCTCAGAATTGAAGTTGGATTTTACCTCAAAAATTTTAGTCTTTTTTTTTTTCTTTAGTCAAATCTTTGAATATCGATAACCATGTACACATGTGCACATTTGCAAATATGCTTATTAATTTGAAGTTTAAAGTAAATAAGCTCATTTCTGATCGCTGATACTTCGTAATCGATATATTGTAGCACCTTCAAAATTCAAAAACCGAAATAGCCAATTAAACTATATACTAATTATAAATTGCTACAGTTCTTAGGTAAAGTCAGCTAGGAACAAGCTATAATAGATAAATATTAATATAAAGTATTAGCTTTTTAGATAGAGATGTTTTGGTAGTAATATTTTAAACTAAATTACTAAACACTATTCCACACAAATATTCAATACCTTGTTTTATATATAATTTATATTAAAATAAAAATTCTCTTAACATGTGGTGAGTTGCCCCAGAAGATGATACCATATGCTAACTGAGATTGAAAATATGCATATCAAATAGTACATAACGACTTTACACAATAGACAATAATGGTTGCATTTTTTTATTTCATAATTAGAAAATATACATTAAATTATGCTTTTCTGAATTTTTTCAAATTTTTTGGAGTGCGGGAACTAATTTTAAAAAAATATTTAAAATGTCTGAATTTGGGTGGTACATCTGATGGGACAACCGTGACGTCATCGACAGCCAATCACAGCAGCCGTGACATCATCAACAGCCAATCACAGCACGACAAATGACGTCACGGTTGTCCCATCAGGTGTACCACCCAAATTCAGTTATTTTAAATATATTTTTTTTAAATTAGTTCCCGCACTCCAAAATATCCGAAAAAATTCAGAAAAGCATAATTTTAGGTATATTTTCTAATAATGAAATAAAAAATTGCAACCATTATTGTCTAATATATGTCTTAACTTAAAGAGTAAAAAACAACTTTTCACAAGTTTAGGGCCAAGAGCAGACTCATGAGAGGACCAATTTACTGATATGTACATTATCGTCAGTCCCAAAAATGTTGACTCTCGTACAAATTAAATCAAATTAAATATCTGCACATTTTATAAGACCCCGGATTTATAAATTAATAAGCATATTAACTTAAAATGTGTGTACAAAATTAAAAATAAATAAATGTGTAGCGTATGCATGCAGCTTGAAGCACCACTAAGGACTGCTATTATAAACTTAAAGCTCATTGCAGTATGTTGGTGTGTACAGTGCTCAGTAAGCTGTGGAATGGGTATTGCCCAACGCCAGGTGATGTGTATCCTACCAGCTCTAGAAGGAGTCTTAGCTGACGATGACAAGCCTTGTGCTCACCTGACGAGGCCACATGACACTGTAGAGTGCTCTATGCCTGCCTGCAGGACTGATCCACAGGTGATTAAAATATATTAATCATAATTAAATAATATATAAAGAGTTAAGTTGACCGTGCAAATATTGTCTTTTCGCTAAAAAAAAAAAAAAAAAGTTCAAATAGTCCTCTAGCGTTCAGGATTTTCTGCTTTTTGTGACAGCTGCATGACCTTGGATCCTTTAAATATTATAAGCAGATGGCTACAGCACTATTATATAAAAATATTTATATATATTCTAGATTACGTTAGGACTTAAATTAAAAAATATGTATCCATAATATATATATATTATTTACGTTCTTGCCTTTAAAATCAGATCATTTAAATCTTATTATACGCGCGTACAATGCAGTGTTTATCATCATTAATTTTGGTGTGCAGACTGAGACTACATCGCTGGGAGTGAATGCTCCTGGCCCCAGCAGCCCACCCATTCTCATGGACAACATGGACAATAATCACCCGAATGTGTTCGTGGTATGGCTTGAAGAGCCCTGGAGTGAGGTACGAAACAAGATTTCAGAGCTTTGTGACTTTCTCCATGCACGGGTCCAGGGAAGGGGGGAGGGCTGGGGGGACCGCAGCCCCTCCTTTACCGAAATGTTGAATTTAACATGGACAATATAGGCATTTCCCCCACTCCAATTTTTTGTTTCAACATTGGCCCAATGGAGGCGCCCCCACCCCACCCCGAATTTTTTTTTATGGAGCCGCGTCTGACTTTCTCAGTGCAAAGTTATGCATATTATAACATTAAGTAAAACATTTAAATCAGCATGTACATACGTACATTTCTTCTGACACAGAGTCACACAGACAAGAGAGAGAAAGTGGGAATTATTACAAAAATACCAATTGGAATTTTTTCTCCCGGATGAATCTTGGTGGTAATGGATAACCTGCAGGACATTTTTTTTATTATTATTATTACAAAAATAACTAGAAAGCACTAAATTATGCTACTTTGATTTTTTTTTCATTAGTACGACTTCTCGAGCTTTAAAAAACTAGAAAAAAATCTGAGTACCCTAATTTGGTGCCCTATATTCATTTTTTCAATTAAAAATTTACATGTAAATAGTCCATTATGTATTCAATTCTACTATTTTAAATTTGTAATACGCTCCACAGTATATTGCTCTTTAAATGAAGAATAAAAATATAAGAATAAAAATGGGTTATCTTTTAAGCAATGATTTCAGTAGCAGAAAAATAAAGGTGCTAATTTTTTTCTGTAATAATTACTCCTTTATATTTAATATTATAATATATTTGCTATGGCGTCTAAGCCTTTTTTTAAAAAATTGTTTATTCAGGAAAACAGATATAATTATGACACTTTTACACCATTACAATACACCCCAATTGTTTAGAAAAATCGTTAACAGGGAACGTCAGTTTCACTTAGAAAATTTTTAGACAAGATGGCAAAGATGCCTGGCAAAAACTTTTTTATACAAAATTAGTTCTTAGAATATTAACAAATTGTGGCTATATGGACACAAACTTCAAATTTTCACATATTAGAACAAGAATAAAATTAAACAGATTATTTGCTTATTATATATACAACAATTATATGTAAATCGCTCTAACATTATTAGTACAACATTTTACTTTTTAATAATATTATAGAGCAGTGCCACGAGACTGTTGGGTTGCCTGCTTACAGGATAACGCCCAGATATATGTTTACCTCCCCTCCCGATATCAAATCGTACGCTCTAAAGCATCGAAAAAAAAATGAATAAAGAGAAAAATTGACTTAATTGCCAGGTATAATTATTTAAAGACACATAAATATAGCTTGTGTATTCTTTATAAACTAGCAGATGATATGGAAACGATATAAATGTAATAATTGCCGTCTAAAATTTATAATTAATTTTGATCCACATTTTACACGCTGCTCATGCAACACAACACTATGGGCGGGAGGCTCCTGTAAAGTATGCAATATGCGTTGCAGTGGCGTCACGTAGGATTAGCCTAGTACTAACACTAATAATTATAAGTTCTAAATAAGAAGTATTTATCACTATTAAATTTATTGATGGCAATTATTGATTTTATTTGTGGCTCTCGTCTAGATCAATTTAGCCTAAAATCCAATTTGTTTGCCTTAGTGCTCGGTGAGTTGTGGAGTGGGAATACGGAGGCGTGTGGTGCAGTGCTGGAAACTGAATCAACACCAGCTCCTCCCAGACTCGGTGTGTAGTCGACTTGCTGCACGACCCAGTGTGCAACAAGCATGCGTGCGCACATGCGGACTATGGAGGCCCAGGGAATGGCAGCCCTGTTCAACAACATGTGGAAAGGTAAGAATATTTATGAAATTATCACATCACCTCTTTTACTTAGAATCGGTTCCTCCCCTTTTTTTGTATAAAAATTAATGTCCATTGTATTGACAAATTAATTGATCATCCGCAACCTCATTTAATATAACTATTATAATAGCAACCTTTTCAAATGTTCTCTAATTTCCTCTACTACGAGTTATAACACGTAACTATTTGTTTGCATAAAAAGGTTTAAAAATAGTTGCACTTCGATCGATTTATCTATTATACGCGATCAGGTTCAATTGGTTACTTCTGAAGAATCTTTTAAGCCTCACGGTCTTTAAAGGCATATTAGTTAACCTCCCGAAGTTATATAATTTCGCTCATCCCCGCTTTCGTTTACGTGATAACAGCTTTTAGCAAGGGGAAAAAAAAGTCTGAAAATCGCAATTTCCAGGCGCAATCTAAGACTTGAAAGACGGTATAGTTTACGGCTGGCCACGCAGACTAATTCGCTGGTAATTCGAATGCTTTCAAATCTTTCAGTGCTATAATCGAATCAATCATTCAATCAATCTGGATTCAATCTGATACCTGGTATAATCTTCCTCAAAGTTCCCGACTGCTTAAATGCTGTATCTACATACAGTACGTCACTGCCATTATGAAAAAAATTATTTCCAGATGTAATCTAAGGCTTGAAAGACTATGTGAAGTATATTTTTTATTTTGGTTACATTATAAAGAAGCACTAGAAACTTTAGAAAAATGGGATCATTGAGATTGCGCGCGTTTTAAGTTTGTTGTTGTTGCTTTTTTTTTTTTTTTTATGTATTTCTACTTTAAAAGGCCCTCTATAATTAATAAGTAAGAAAAGTTAGAAATTGAGCATGCCTTTTGTGTATTGAAAAGGTACGTTTTGCAGGGTGTGATGGTCCGTGAGGTAGAGTGTGAGGCAGAATGGGCACGCCTTACCCTCCCAGAATCTGCATGCCCGAGCCAGGAGCGGCCAGTACGTCAGGCCCCGTGTGAGGGACTTCCTTGCCCTCTCACCTCTGCTGATCAGCCGCAGCCTGGGGATAAGAGATGGTCCACAGGATCGTGGGGAGACGTGAGTGTGCAGAAAAGTTACCTCATTTTCATTATATTATCACAGTGTTATCATGCAAGCAAGAATGTTCAATATTTCACTGCATCACAATTAATGGAATTATTTTTGTTTACTATGATACTTAATTTATCGTCTGTATATAAATATACTCAAAAATATACATACTAATAAATTATAATAGAAAGAAGCCAACAAATATTTTATATTTTGGTTTTCTGTGATACAGTGTATAAAAAAAATATATATATCTGAATTCACAGAGCATATAACTAGCCATATTTCAGGTAAAATAATTTGTTATCTATTGTATAAAAACAAGATAAAAAAAAAAAAAGAAAAAAAGAAAACGACTTTTAGTGAAAAGTGGATTATAAGCGGCTAGTTTGAATCTAGAGGCTCCTCATGTGCTTTAAAGTAAAGTGCGCGCTAGAAAAAAAAGTTGAGTTAGTATTTTCTAAAAATAGTTCAAGTAGTCCTCCATATCAAACCAAAATTCAAAAAATTCTATCTCAAATAGCTTTGCCAGAAAAAAATTCCAAAGTCAGAGTGAACGCGTCGCTTAACATGGGGCCTTACCTGACAAAAACCCTCGAATATCTCGAAAAAATACACCGTTAGGTGGTATGAAAAAAATATAGTGATGTTCTATGACCCAAGCTTTAACCAAAAACCGATTAAAAAAAATTTCCCTCGAATCCATTTTTCCGTAAAAAAATCAAGAAAATCTACCATGTTAATTCCCATAAGATTTTTTATTATTTTTTTACGGAAAAATGGATTCGAGCGAAAATTTTTTTAATCGGTTTTTGGTTAAAGCTTGGGTCATAGAACATCACTATATTTTTTTCATACCACCTAACGGTGTATTTTTTCGAGATATTCGAGGGTTTTTGTCAGGTAAGGCCCCATGTTAAGCGACGCGTTCACTCTGACTTTGGAATTTTTTTCTGGCAAAGCTATTTGAGATAGAATTTTTTGAATTTTGGTTTGATATGGAGGACTACTTGAACTATTTTTAGAAAATACTAACTCAACTTTTTTTTCTAGCGCGCACTTTACTTTAAGCAATCAATTTTATCCTCTTTTACATTTATTGACTTCTTGGTTTACTTGTGTATTTTTTGGTGCTGATTTACAGTGCACTTTGGGCGGCAAGGGAAAGTGCGGAGTAGGACAAAGGCGTCGCCAAGTCAAATGCCTTCATGGCGTGTGTGAAGGTATTGCGCCTCCTGACACAGAACCGTGCTCGATTCCTTGTTATGATGCAATGTGGAACTACGGAGATTGGGGACGTGTGAGTATATTCTTTCATTTTAATTTATATTTTTTTATTTATTGAACTATTAGAAAGAATAATAATTTTATTCTCTTTATACATATAAATGAAGTGCACTCGACCATGTGGAGGAGGGTGGCGTCACAGGTTGGTGCGATGCCAGTCAGTGCAGGGTGCGTTCCTTGAGGAGGAAGCATGTGCAACTGAAGAAAGGCCCACCAACAGGGAGGAGTGCAACACTCAACGTTGCATTGGCTACCGTTGGAAGACTGGGCCTTGGGGCCAGGTAAGTTCAGCTACCGCTGTATTGTTTTATTGGAGCTGCTCGAGTGCTGACAATGAGTACACCCCGTTTACCAAAAAATGTAACAATATGTAACATCAACAGATTTATTGTAGTCAACAGTTCAAAGGTCGTTTGCAGGCAGGCAAGCCATCGAAAAGGCGGGCATCATAACTCGAGTAAGTGACCGATGCAGTGAAAAAGAAGAGTAGAAAAATGAGCAACTGTTGACTAAAATAAGTCCAGGATGTTACATTTTCAGATAAACGCCATAGTCTGAAAATAAACAGAAAAGTATGGACCCTCTTATTTTTAACAGACTATTCATTTTAAGAGTTAGGACAGTGAAGGATGTGATATACGATGTTTTGGATGATTACGCAATTCGGATATAAGTGGAAAAAAATGAATAATTAAACAAACAAATTAATGAACAAACAAACAAATAAAATATAATATAACAATGATAAAACAGCGAAACTTTCATTCAAATTTTCATTCAAAGTTCATTTAAATTCATGGTTATTTCTTAATTGATTGTAATCATATTAGTAGAGTCGGAAAGAAAAGAAATGTAAATTTAAGTGCGTCATTAGATCGATACTGGTCCATATCTATACACAACAATTATGTTATGTCAGTGTTTATACGTGCATGACCGTTGTTCTCATTCGTGCGTTTTAGTGAAACATATCAACTTGTCTATTGTATGATCATTAAAATTCATATGCCTTTTTTGATCAACACGAATAGGAAATAGGTGTGCATCAAAATTACCATACGGAGCGGGTGTGCTGAAAAATAAAATTCAACAATTTTCTATGCTTATTTAGTGCTACAAAAATTGAAACTGATGGGAGTTAAAAAAATCTGGCATCACAATTATTATTAATGAATAGTACAGAATATTTACGACCATCAACTTCAAAACACTGCACTTGCACTTTATTATAAAAAAAATATATGTTTCATATTGCATTACAAATACTCACAAGGTAGTCTTTATCGTAACAAGTGTAAAGACTGTAAACTAATAAAAATATTAAATTTTGTAACTGACATATTTTATATGTTACGACAGTCTTTCATGTTTAAAGTGATTTCATAAAATATAAATATTTATGGTACCGTTTTGTATTATGTATGTATATTAATTTCTTAATTGTATATTCATAAGATGTTATTTAATAACCTTGTTTAAAAAAATATATTATTTTATATATATGTATTTTTTAAAACACTTTAAATCGATTATTCTTTGAATTTGCTCTCTTTTTTTAAGCTATAAATATTAATGCAATTGTTTAAATTTACCTTGGCGCTAATTTTATTTACAATTATATTTTTTTAAATGTCTAACGCTTTATGGGTGTGGGTGGGCCTTGCTTCTGATTGGCTTACAGTGCTCAGAGAGGTGTGGTCGAGGCTTCAAGTTCCGCACAGTTCAGTGCGTGACAACAACTTCGAGCAGTGGTGCAGTTGCAGCAGGCCAGCCCGTTGAGGCATACTTCTGCGGAGGCCTGGCGAGAAAGCCCGCTCAGTCGCGCGGGTGTTACAGATACCAGTGTCCCTATGCCTGGCAGATCGGGGAGTGGTCCGAGGTACATGCTTGTCAGCAAGATTATGCTCTTGCAGACATTTTAGAGTCAATTCATCAGACGTTAAGTTACGAGAAACCGATACAACTGTCGTGAAAGCATATGCAACAAGAAATGCAATTTTTAAATAAATTGATTTGGGTTGAAAAAACAACAAAGAAATAAACAAACAAAACAAAAAACAACAACCACTAACAATTAAAGGACATAAAAAAAGCATTTTAATTTATTGATCAGAATTGTAATATTTTATTTAATTACAATTTGTAAAATAATTAATTACGTAATAATTAAAAAGCTTGTTACTCTAAAATGTCTGATTGATAATCTTTCTCAGGCTATGTACTCTAAAATACTTTTAATTTTAAATAAATTTTAATTTATTTATCCATAGGGGCATTGAACTCTTGGTGATACAGTACACAATCTGACAATGTTCTTATTTTCAGTAAATTACAGTTGCATGTATTTGAACTTAATATAACTTTATTTACATTTATTTCTTCTAGAATCTGTCCAGACACCCTTGAAATTTTTGTGTTGATAATCCTCATTATTCTTTCATTTACCTTTTTCTTGTGCAGGTTTTGTTTTAACACTGGTTAATTTGCTTTGGGGTTTTATACCTTGTTTGAAAACTTGGAATGTGTTGCTTTTATTATCATTATGTAATAATCTATTATATTTATTATAATATATATATATTTCTGATTCTGTAATTACAAATAGACCTTATATATATTCGTCTATTCGTAAGAAAGAATCAGAAAGAATCGATTATTTGTGTTGTGATGAACCTTATGTTCCATGTACAGAAGGTTCATCACAAGTAATCGATTCCTTCTGATTGTGTATTTACGAAAAGAGCTATTTTCTTCTGCTATAGTTCTACGTTAATATTGGCTGGTAGTTGCATACTTAATTGACTTGCATCTCGAATTATGATTTAAATATATTGCAAATACAGAAATACAGTGCAAATACTAAATATTGCAATTTTTATCTTATCGGGGAAAAATTCTTGTTTCTAGCATAATATTTATCATGTGTGTAATTGATTCGAGTAGACACGAAAAACAGATTTTAATACAGTTACAAGTAATTCCATTTGTAGCACTTGGCAAATTAATTATATAAGTAATTATATTTTACCAATGTTCAAATGCCCACATTTACCTTTTTGTTCTGTTATATGATATAATATGATAATACACAAAATATAATAATTATATTCTATTTATGGTTCAATAATCTATGTACTGTACAGCACATTCCAATTTTAGAACAATGACTATGATACCAACTGACACTGTCTATGTCCTCTTCTCTATTTTACTGTCTTTCTCGGTTGTTAGTAGTTAGAAGCAGTGGTGAAAGTGCGATTAAAATCATATTTAAGTTATTTAACCGTGCATTTTGAATTTCAACACCATGATCCTGCTCTTGCTAAGGTGTTAGCTTATGAATTATATAATTTCTAAAGTTAAAATTTAAAAAAAAAATGTATATTTTTCACATCTAATGTATGAAATTTGTACTTTCACCGCTGACAAAAAGTATTGTGTAGTAATATTTTTTTTAAAGTTATAATGTCTATTACAATACCTTTATAACTATTTTCCCAGTCCTTTAATTATTAAATTGGTTTTACTTAATTTTATTTTTTAGTAGCTACAACAACATTTGATTTCTTAAGTTAAGAAATTATGTGCTTCTATAACATTATTGCTCCAAATATGAAGTGAAATATTATGCATTTACCACTCTAAGAGATCTGCATGTGATTTAAGTGTTTGGCAAGTGTAATATAGCTGATGTTTGCGTATATAGAAGTGTAGAGGTGGATTCACTGGATTTACGTAAGAGACGCTTTGATTGCTTTGAAATCTTATTCTACAAGTGAATTCGCGACGCCAAAAAAATATGGCTTAAATTTTGTAGGATTTCAGAGCAATTGCCTAATATTTGCGTCGAAACACGCCACTCGAAAAAAATACTTGTAGAGATCCACCTTTAGACTTAAAGTAGAGTGAGCGAGTTCATTTTTTTTTTTAATATTTTATTTTTTAAAAATAGTTTAAGCTGCCCTCTATTGAGAAATGAAAACCAAAAGATTCCATCTCAAATAGTTTCACCACAAAAAATTCCCAAAGTTGGTGTTTCGGAGGCCTTTAACGTGCAGTCTTATGGAACATAAAACCGCGTTTAACTCCAACTTTTTCTAAACTATGGTACCATTTAAAAAATACTTACGTAATCTATGATGAATTCTTTAATGAATTTTCAAATAAAAAAAAAAAATTACGGGGTCGTTTTCTTGGAAAAAAATCATGAAAATCCTTATGGGAATTAACCCGCAAAAACTTAAAGATTTTTTTCCGAAAAAACGGCTCCGTAAAATTTTTTTTTTATTTAAAAATCCATTAAAGAATTCATCATAGATTACGTAGGTATTTTTTAAATGATAGCAAAGTTCAGAAAATGTTGGAGTAAAACGCGGTTTTATGTTCCATAAGGACGTCAAAGGCCTCTGAAACACCAACTTTGGGAATTTTTTGTGGTGAAACTATTTGAGATGGAATTTTTTGGTTTTCATTTCTCAATAGAGGGCAGCTTAAACTATTTTTAGAAAATAAAATATTAAAAAAAAAATGCAATCGCTCACTCTACTTTAAATGTATTTTTTGAAAGGTCTTCTTTTTTTTCTTTTTTCCTCTCCTCACTCTTTTTTTTTTTTTTTTTTTTTTTTTCGCTGATATTTTTACTATTATAGATAGTCTTATACTGTTGAGATAAAAAGTCGATTCATTAATTACCATACTAGCTGCAATTTTCTGGATTCTTTTTGATGTTGCACTAACATCACTGTCTGCTGTGCAGTGCTCATCAACATGTGGCTCGGGGCTTCAGCAGCGACAAGTGTCTTGCCACAGTGTGAGCGCCCTAGGCTGGTTTGAGGCGGGTTCCATGCAAGAACAGCTGTGTGCGGGTCTGGACCGGCCATCATCACAGCAACCTTGCAACCTTGAGCCCTGTTCTGCAATCTACCACTGGAGTGCAGGACTTTGGTCACAGGTGGGATGACTCCCTATTAAATTTTTTTAAGACATTGCATGTAGAGTAAAGCGTTTCCCTATTTATTTTTTTATAAAAGGAGTATACATAAATCAAGGTCTCGTGTCTCGTCTGTTGATATTTGCAATAAAAACTTCTAATATATAATAATATATAAATACATTATATAACCATTGTTGTTGTGTACTCCAGTGTTCCGCAGTGTGCGGCAAGCGTGGCCGGCAACGACGAGCTGTTCAGTGCCTTGCCCGAGACGGCAGCCGAGTGTCTTCTAATCTGTGCCGCTCAGAGATGATGCCAAACCGACGTCGCAAGTGCAACTTACGCAAATGTAAGTTTATTGTAACAATATATATATATATATATATATATATATGACTATATGACTATAGGCTAATATATTATAGCATATAATATTATATTAGTAAATAACTTTTTCGTGCAAAGGATATTCATATTTCATATGCTATTTCACTTTTTGGACTTTTACCTAAAAAGGTACGTTGATAACATCTTCTTAATTTGGCCACAAAATTTAGAACCATCAGAAAATTTCTTTGATCGTATGAATAATAAATCTGAATCAATTAAATTTACGTTAGAAAAAGAAGAAAAGTTAGCATTCCTTGATGTACAAATAGAAATAAAAAACATAAACTTCAAACGAGTGTATACAGAAAACCTACGGACTCGGGAAGATGATATATCTTCAATACAATGGACCTCAAATTTTTTTATTGCAGAAATGGATAGAGGGTGCAAAGTTATGCTACTCTGATTTTTTCAGATTTTTTAGGGACACAGAAGTATTGCTAAAAAGTTTTGGCGAGGTCGGGTTCGAATCCACGTCCCTTTTGGGTCCTATCTTTTATTAAGAGAGGCGGCAAAAGAGGCGGCACTTTTGCTGTTCTTTCAATAATTTTTAAAAAATATTTGCCGGGCTCTAAAAAATCTGAAAAAAATCAGAGTAGCATAACTTTGCACCCTCTATCCATTTCTGCAATAAAAAATTTTGAGGTCGGTACTCCATTCAAATCACTCAAACGCAACAAAGCAAGGCATAATAAATACTCTTGTAAACCGCGCCGAAACTCATTGCAAAAAAACGCAAGAAGAAAAGAAAGAAATCAAAACAATAAAAGATGTATTAATTATAGGAAAAAATGGATACACAAGAAAATTAATTAACAATGTAATAGAAAAGAAAAATAAACCACTAGAAATTAAGACCAAGGAAAAACCACTGACAACCATGCATCGTCATACCATATATGTAAAAGGAGTAGCAGAGAAAATAAGAAGAGTAAGCTTAAAATTAAACGTCAGAACAGCCTTTGCAACAAAAGATACAATAGGATCGAAAACAACTCACACGAGTTAAACCAAAGGTAGAAGGTATTAGAAACAAAAAACTGTACGTATTATACTCGATCCCACGTAACTGTGGAAAACTACTTCGGCGAGACGTGCAGAGCGTTGAAACATAGAATAAAACGAAATAAATGACCACGAATAACATAGAAAAAAAGAAATATATATATATACTGTATATATATATTCAAAATTAGCAGATCATATTCTCTCAAATAATGAAATAGAAAAAGCAATAATTAAACCATAAAATTATTCATGAAGATATTAAAATCATAGGGAAAGAGGACAATAAACAAAAAAGGAAGATGCAGGAAGCAATAGAAATATATAGGCGGCCAAAGGTCAAGCATCGCCCAATGCATTGCAGCGCTATGTTATACACAGGCGCAGATCCAGGCAAAAATTGGAGGGGGGGGGGGGCTGCCTCCATAAGGCCAATGTTAAAAAAAAATAAAATGGAGTGAGGGAAGTGCCTATATTGCCCATGTTAAATCCAAAAATTTGGGGGGGGGAGGGGCTGGATCCGCGCCTGGTTAAACACCTTGCGTGGGATTCCCTTCTTCCCGCCTTCCCCGCGGCGACACTAAGCCAAGTAAATACGGCCATAAAATAGCTATTAAAAAGTTAGTCATCTCCCACCCCGCCCCTCTCCCCTCCGCCTCCTTCTTCATCATTCCTTCTCCTACACACACCATCCACAAATAGCATCTTATTTCCCCCTCCCCCTCCCTTCCCAAAGTCTTACATCAGGTATCTCTAGGTACTCTCAGGTACAACGTACTTGGTCTCAGATCACCTGAGGAAGAGAGCGGTTGACTCTCAAACGTAGTGATATGTGTAGGGGTACATGCAAGTGTTTATAGTGACGTGCACTAACACTAAGTGACCATCGCAACATACTACACACAGAAGGCTTTAATACATAGGATAATTACATCGAACACCGGCAAAGATAAAAGTCCGAAAAGTGAAATAGCATTCAATATAATATTATAATATATATCATATAAGCGTGGGACCAGAACATTCCGGAGGGGGCAGCATAGCCCCATAAGGCAAATTTAAATAAAATATTTACAGTAGGGGAAATGGTCTTAATGCCCATGTCAAATCCGAATTTAGGGGAGTGGAAGGCTGCAGCCACTCTTACTCCTCTGGATCTTCGATACTCATCAACTACAATGAATGAATTCCCTCCCATCCCCTCACTCCTTACATAAAAATAATTGTTAAAATGGAGGTAATTTTTGGCAGGCCCAGGTGCATCAACATGCAAAGAGGTGCGGTTTCTGCTGCGCGGAAGTGGGCCCGTCCGAGACGGTCCTTATACGCTCACAGTTCTTGGTCGAAATGTTACCCTGTACTGCCATGATATGACTGGCTACCACCCTCGAGAATATCTCACCCTGCCATCAGGAGAGAAGGAGAACTACTCGGAATTTTATCACCTCAGGTGCGTGCAGTGAAAATATATTATATATAAAAAAAAGGATAAAAAAACTTTATTAAATATCATTGATTTATTTTACAACCCAAAAAACTAAAACTGCAATTTGTTGTGAAATTTACTTTCAGCATTTAATTTTTAATTTTAGAACAACAATTTATAACATTTTCACAGCAAATTTTGAATACGATAGATCGAATTCCTGCCTACATAGTTCACATTTAAAATGTTTTATATTTCAGCTTACGAGAGCCCAGCACTTGCCCAAATAATGGTCATCGCTGGGATAGCTGCCCTTGTGTCCCTGAATCTAAAGGCCTCTCAGGGACCACAGTTTTTACTAAAATTCGACTTAATGTGCACACCATGAGAGTTAAAAGTAAGTGAGAATGGTTAGAAAAAATATAGCAATAATTTGATGAAGTATGCATAAATATTCTGTCTAAGGTTAAGTAATATTTTTAAGCACCAAATCGTAAGTTGCCTTAAGGGTAAGGTAACGCCACCAATGTTAAAAAAAATCCCTCACACAAAAATTCTGAAAAAAATTTAAAATGTTCTCCTCTACACCCCCTATCAGTAGCTAAAATACCAGGTATACAAATACGATCTAGTTTTTGAGTTATGAATTTTTAAAGTTGACTAATTTAACATGGGATTTTCATTTTTCCATGTTAAAGTAGTCAACTTTAAAAATTCATAACTCAAAAACTAGATTGTATTTGTGTACCTGATATTTTAGCTACTGATAGGGGGTGTAGAGGAGAACATTTTAAATTTTTTTCAGAATTTTTGTGTGAGGGATTTTTTTTAACATTGGTGGCGTTACCTTACCCTTAACTATTTTCAGTGATTTGTCTTCAGCAGTTTGCTGCAGTCATCTTTTTTTTTTTTTTTTTAGATACTTTTCCCGTATGTCTAAATTAGACAGGGACGGAGGGCGGTCAGGAGCATCCATGAGTAAATGTTTTCCTTGCTCTTTGACGCCAATTACTTCACACTCTGCTCACAGACTACTAGTATAAAAATTAAACCTATAGCACTTAACAAAATGCGCAGAACTAGATGTGTTCAAAATTTTGTTCAAAATCCAAAATAAAATTTCATTTCGGCTTTGGCTCAAATCGCGATGCGCAGAACTAAGTATTGCCCAATATGAAATGCGCCAAAGCAGAAATAAAATCTCAAGTCGGTTTGGCGCATTTCGATTTGAGCAAAACCATTTTGGAGCATCGCGGAATGAGTCAAACCCGAGAAAAAAAAAAATCATTTCGGCTTTTACTTATTTTGTGATGCGCAGAACTAGTTATGCGCATTTTTTTTTCGGCTTTCGGTGCCAATATACAGATAGAATGATAAATCAAATTCAATTTTTACAATTTTTTTTTTTAAAGAATTCAAATTTAGAAAATATTACAAATAAGAATTTAAACTTTCATTATTAACATTTCTACTGTTAATAGAATAATAATCATTTTTAACCAGATAGCTAAACAAATATTTCTTAAAAACAGATACACTTTCAATTTTTTTTTTTAATATAATCTGGAAGTTTATTAAAAATGTTGGCATCAAAGCAAGCCCGAAAAAAATGTGCTGCTAGCGATTTGAGCAAAGCCCAAAATTAAAAAAATATTTCGGACTTTGCTCATTTAAATTTGATCATTTCTAGCAGTATTCAAATTGGAAAAAGCAAAGTCCGACGAGACATTCTTAATATTATACGGAACTATACAGTACAAGCGCGCGCTTTTACAACATTTTTTTTTAATAATGTAGGGGATAATTTTTATTGATGTTGAAAAGTTTGAAAAGTTTTTGATTTGTTTATCATTTAACATTCAAGTCATATAAAATTAAAGAAGATTTTGTCTCACCTTACAGTTTGTTTGTGAACACGATACATCCAACAAAAGTAATTTTTATTTTTAAAGGGTATTTAAATCCGAACACGGATTTATAAAAAATAGATCCACAACAACTGCAGCGTTTGATCTTTTAAACGCTGTATATTCTGCCTTAATTGGATCATAAAAAATATTGTATTGTTATCTACTTTGACCTTTCTAAGGCGTTTGACGTATTAAATAAAAATATTGTTACTGGCAACCTCAAAAGCCTTGGTTGTAATGATAATAGCGTAAATCTTATTGATTCCTATCTGTCAGACCGGCGTCAGTATGTCCAAATAAATAATGTAACAGAGGGTAAAATGTCTAATGTTAAATCCAGCACCCTTCCATTGTCTGTAGGGGTGCCACAAGGGGGAAAAATTTCACCCACATTGTTTGCAATTGGGACAAATGACTTGCCTAAATATGTTACTGACGCAAAAATAGTGAAATATGCAGATGATACAACCGCTATTATCATAGCTGATACAGAGAGTGAACTAATAAGAAAAGCAAACCAAACCTTGTTAGATATGGAAAAATGGTGCTCAAATAACGAGTTAATATTAAATGATAAGAAAACAGTTTTCATGCAGTTTCATACAAACAGAAATATTCCAGATCATAGTTATCATATTAAAATTAAAAATAAAACTATAAAAAGAGTAGAGCACACAAAATTTTTAGGTTTTAATTTGCATGAAAGTTTGGATTGGAAAACTCATGTTGAAGCTATAGTAAAAAAAATAAACTCAGGGAATTTTGTTTTATATTCAATAAGGGACCATGTGTCTCTAGAAGCATTGTTTTCAATCTATTATGCGTATGTGTATTCACACCTATCATACGGCTTAATATTTTACGGTTCAAATGGGCAAGCTATTAACAGATTATTTGTGGCCCAGAAACGTGCTCTTAGAACAATGTTAAGGTTCAAAAAAGGAGAATCTTGTGTGTCACATTTTAAAAAAAATAACATGCTTACATTACCCTGTATGTATATATTAAGTTGTGCATTATTTAAAAGACAACATCCTGAATTGTATGAGTATAAAAAACATGCTTATAAAACAAGAAATAAGGAGAAAACTGTTATAATAAACCATAAGTCGGCTCTTTTAGAAAAAAGCCCACTGTATCAATCAGGGAAAATTTATGATTATTTGCCAGCATGTATTAGAAATATAGAGAGTGACAGTATGTTTAAAGCCAAGCTTAAATGTGTACTCATAAAGAAAGAATTTTACTCCATTAAAATGTTTTTTTTCTAATAAACTCTCTGAACTTTGCCTCAGTGAAACTTAATTGTTAGTATGTACTATTTGATTATAATTTTATGCAGAAAATTGAAGTGTGTTTTTATGTGTAAATGTTTTTTATTGACTTATTGTAAATATTAATGTATATGACGTGATCAATGTTGACTTGTACGTACAACCAGTAATCGAAATAAAATTATTATTATTATTATTATTATTATTTTGAGGAATGTTTTGAGAAATGGATGGAAATTGTTAATGTCAGTGAAAAAAATAAAACCTTTAACTAGATTAACTATAGTAATAATAATAATAATAATAATAATAATAATAACTAGGGCGTATGAGCGACACATCCTCAAAGTCAACATCAGTGACCGGTGTCGTCTTTGCAAGCAGGCTAACGAGTCCATTCAGCATGTCACTGGGGGCTGTCCAGTGCTTGCTCCAAAAGAGTACTTAGAGCGCCACAATTCTGTTGCCAAAGTTGTACATCAAGCTTTGGCCAAGAAAGTTGGTCTCATTGAGACGGAGGTTCCGTACTATAAGTGCAAGCCGGAACAAGTTCTCCATAATCAGGATGCAAAAATCCTGTGGGATTCTGCCATCACCACAGATAGAGCTGTTGAAGCAAACAGACCTGATCTTGTTCTCTTCGACAAGAAAGCTCGAACAGCGGTGATTGTCGACATTGCTGTCCCGCTGGACGAGAATCTTGTGACCACAGTTGCGGAGAAAAAGCGCAAGTACCAGCCACTTGCTGTTGAGCTCAAAGACATGTACCAGCTCCGTAGTGTTGATGTGGTTCCAGTTGTAATCTCTAGTAACGGTCTTGTGACCAAAGACTGGTCAGAAGCCAGAGAGAAGTTGGCTCTCAAAGAATACCATGTGCGTGTCATGCAGAAGGCTGCTATTCTTGGCACGGCTAACATTGTGCGCAAGTTTTTGAGCTTGTAGCACCCCTGCATGCTTACCCGCAATCCCCTCTCAATGTTTGGTACAGGCACGTACACCTTGGCTCAATTGAGCCCGGTGTTTGTGTTATAGTAAAGAAAGTAACAAGAAATAATAATAATAATAATAATAATAATAATAATAATAAATGGTCGTCCATTTGGTCGGAGCAAAAGCAACACTCTGAAGATGCTTACTGTTTGCGAGAGGGAGAGGAGGAATGCAGAGACATTCCGGCAATGCCAGCAGTTAGTATTACACTGGCTGATGTACAGGCTGCAATTAGGAAAACGCAGAACTGGAAGGCTCCGGGTGTGGATGGCATTCACAACTTCTGGTGGAAGTATTTTAAAACTACTCACCAGGCTCTTGCTACTCACTTTCATGAGGCCTTGGAAGATCCGTCCATTGTGCCAAGATTTTGTACGCTTGGAATTACGTACATGAAGCCGAAGTCAGGTAATTCATTGAATCCCAAGAACTATAGGCCAATCACATGTCTTCCCACTCTGTACAAGATCTTCACATCCATTCTGTCGATAAAGATTTATGACCATCTTGTCGCGAATGGACTTCTTGCTGAGGAGCAGAATGGCTGTCGGAAGGGCACGAGGGGATGTCGGGAGTAATTGGTAGTTGACGCTGTTGTGTCTCAGCAGGCTCGTAGAAAACACCGTAATATTTCAGTAGGTTGGGTTGACTACAAGAAAGCCTTTGATTCAGTCCCCCATTCCTGGCTCCTCTCTGTACTTCACATTTACAAAATTCATCCTTGCATTGTTCAGATTCTCACTTCTTGCATGGGCATGTGGAGGACTTGTCTTCATGTAAACCAAGGGGGGGTCAGCTACAAGACCGGAGATATGCGAATCTCGAGAGGTATTTATCAGGGAGATAGTCTCAGCCCATTATGGTACTGTCTTGCATTGAACCCGCTGAGCAGGATGCTCCGAACCTCTGGGTATGGTTACGTTCTACAGAGGAATCCAGAAGTTCGCATTTCTCACCAGTTTTACATGGATGACCTCAAGTTATATGCTTCTGATGAAGACCAGTTGCACAGCATGTTTGAACTTGTCAAAAGTTTTAGTGATGCAATTTGCATGGAGTTTGGTCTTGACAAGTGTGCTGTTGTGCATGTGAGAAAAGGGGAGATTCAAGATCCACAAGAAGGCTTGCGGCTCATGGGAGGCACCGTTATTCAAGACTTGGGTGTCGAGGAAAACTACAAGTACCTCGGTCTGCAGCAGCTAATTGGCATTAAAGATGTAGATGCCAGAAAACAAGTCGAGAAAAAAGTGCTGTCTCGAGTCGACAAGATTTGCAAGTCTTTTGTCAGTGCGAGGAACAAGATTACTGCGATTAATACGTGGGCTATCCCTGTGGCTGGATATACGTTTGGTGTCGTCAGGTGGTCGGAGACGTCACTGCAAGCTTTTGATAGAAAAGTGAGAACCACCCTCACGAAG
This sequence comes from Siphlonurus alternatus, assembly GCA_949825025.1. NCBI lineage: Eukaryota > Metazoa > Arthropoda > Insecta > Ephemeroptera > Siphlonuridae > Siphlonurus > Siphlonurus alternatus. The sequence continues at coordinate 22,599,649 of OX463788.1, read as the reverse complement.
CACAGGATACATCACCCGAGGAGCTCAGTCGAGAGACTGTACCTTTCACGTCATGTAGGTGGAAGAGGTTTGCTCAGCATGGAGATGATGTGTCGTCAGCAGGAGTTGAAACTTTGGCAGTACTTTGTGTCACGTGGTGATGGGTTGCATGCAGCTATTTGCAACCAGGACCGCGGCTACACTCCGCTACATTTGAGTGAGCAAGAGTTTCAGCCTGCCATTAGAACCCAGGCTGACAGAGTCTTGGAGTGGTCAACAAAAGCATTGCATGGTCGGTTTGCTGCAGCGTTATCTTCGGATCAGGTGGACACCAAGAGTTCCACTGAGTGGCTGCGGACAAGTGGGTTGTTTGCGGAGACAGAGGGCTTTGTCTGTGCCATACAGGATCAGGTCATCAGGACTAGGGCGTATGAGCGACACATCCTCAAAGTCAACATCAGTGACCGGTGTCGTCTTTGCAAGCAGGCTAACGAGTCCATTCAGCATGTCACTGGGGGCTGTCCAGTGCTTGCTCCAAAAGAGTACTTAGAGCGCCACAATTCTGTTGCCAAAGTTGTACATCAAGCTTTGGCCAAGAAAGTTGGTCTCATTGAGACAGAGGTTCCGTACTATAAGTGCAAGCCGGAACAAGTTCTCCATAATCAGGATGCAAAAATCCTGTGGGATTCTGCCATCACCACAGATAGAGCTGTTGAAGCAAACAGACCTGATCTTGTTCTCTTCGACAAGAAAGCTCGAACAGCGGTGATTGTCGACATTGCTGTCCCGCTGGACGAGAATCTTGTGACCACAGTTGCGGAGAAAAAGCGCAAGTACCAGCCACTTGCTGTCGAGCTCAAAGACATGTACCAGCTCCGTAGTGTTGATGTGGTTCCAGTTGTGATCTCTAGTAACGGTCTTGTGACCAAAGACTGGTTATTTGCCAGAGACAAGTTGGCTCTCAAAGAATACCACATGCGTGTCATGCAGAAGGCTGCTATTCTTGGCACGGCTAACATTGTGCTCAAGGTTTTGAGCTTGTAGCACCCCCGCATGTGTACCCGCATTCTCCTCTCAATGTTTGGTACGGGCGCTTGCACCTTGGCTTGATTGAGCCCGGTGTTAGTGCTTATGAAGAAGAAAGCAAGAAAAAGACATAATAATAATAATTTCTTGAATGTTCATCCCGATCTGGTGAGATGCATTGGGGACCTCATGCCGCTGTGGAGGACTCGCTTCCAGTGTAAGGCTGGTGGTAGAGTGTCGTACACAGAGTTCGTGGCATATCAGCGGGGAGTGTTCCAGGGTGACTCCCTTAGCCCCAAACTTTACTGCATCTCCCAGTTGCCCCTTTCTGCTTTACTTCGGGAACAAGATGGGTACATGGCTGGCCCACCTTCGTGTCGGAGCCATAAGGTCACCCATGCATTCTTCATGGATGACCTGAAAATCTATGGTTCTAGCAAACGCAAGCTCAGGGAGTCGCTTGATCTTGTTAGTAGCTTTGCAGCAGACACGGGGATGGAGTTGGGCTTGGACAAGTGTGCGGTCCTGCACATTCGACTTGGCAAGGTGTGTGGCCAACGAAAAGACATGGAGCTGGTAGACGGGAGCATCATTAGACATCTCGATGCCGAAGCACGGTACAAGTACCTGGGCGTGAGTGAAAGTCACGTTCAGGATACAGGATTGTGCCAGAAGTTGCTTCGTGGGGAGTATGTTCGACGCCTGAAGAAGATCTGGAGTTCCAGGTTGTCGGGTCGCAATAAGATCCAAGCGACCAACATGCTAGCCATCCCTGTCATGCTCTACACCTTTGGTGCCATGAAATGGAACGTGGCAGAGCTGAAGGGCCTCGATACCATCACGAAGAAAGTCATGTCTTCAAACTTGAGCCACCATAAGCGGGCTTCTGTTGAGAGGGTCTACCTTCCACGTGATCAGGGAGGTAGAGGGTTGCTCGGAGTTGAGAACATCTTCAACCGAATGGTTATCAGTATGGCGTGTCGTGTGGTAACGAGCACAGATCCCCATCTTCAACTTGTGTATGGGCATGAGTTGTGGGGCAGTGGAGCGTTTTTGTTCAGTGCAGCAAAAAGGGCGGCATGGGCATTGGGAGTACAGTTGGATTTGGTGGAGCCGGAGTCGAGGCCAGGAGTAAACCTTGCAGGTTTGCCTCGGGCTCTCGCCAAGCAGAGGGTGAGGGAGGCGGAGGTGCGTCTTCTTTTGCGAGGGCACATGGCAAAGAGCATGCATAGCGTGTTCTACAAGAACATCGAGAGCCAGGGCCTTTGCAGGGAGCGTACTTTTGCCTTTCTTCGCTCCTCTGGGCTGACTTCCGTGTCAGAGAGCAATATCATCAAGATGCAGGATGGTGTGTTCACATCCCTGGTGTACCAGCAGTTGATCTTTGGTCGTCAGCTGGACACCAGATGTCGGGCGTGCTTCCGTTTTCCCGAGACCACCATGCATCTTCTCTCTGCATGTCCTTTCTATGCCCGTACTCTTTACATCGAGAGGCACAATGCTGCACTGCGGGTGCTTTATTTCCATCTGAGGCACCATTTTGGTATTGACGATTCACCTGTCATACCATACGCTCCTGGAGATGTTGAGGCAGTGGTGACAAACGACCAGGTGAAGATCTTCTGGAACTATTCGTTTCTCACCACTCGCAAGCTCCATGCCAACAAGCCGGACATCGTGGTACTTGAGAAGCACAAGAAGGCGTTGACCGTGGTGGAGTTTTCTGCTCCTTCGGACCAGAACCTCACGGAAAAGTATGCCGAAAAACGCGATAAGTACCGCGATCTTGTCATGGACTTGCGGCAGAGCTATGCTGGACATTCGGTTGTGTTGGTCGTTCTTTTGGTTGGGGTGATGGGTGGAGTTCCCGACTCATTGGTTTCTGGGCTGCGGCAAATACCAGGTTGCCGTGGATCCGCTGAGCGGCTGGCGGATGCCATGCAGAAGGCAGTGTTGCTGGGCTCCCTCCGTCTACTTCGGGCCCATGGGGAGGTTGGTGAGGTGCACCGATAAAAAGAAAAATATGAAAAGGCAGCCCCGGAGTTTACTGCACGAGAGTGCGGAGCACTGGGGTCGAGAAGGCACTGCTAGGTTTGTCTTGTAATGACCTATGAGACGGCTTAGTAGTGTCTAAAAAAAAAAAAAAAATAATAGTAATAATAATAAAAAAAAAATAATAATAATAATAAAACAATAATAAAAATATAAGTTGTCAAAATATTACCTACAAGTATTAAGAATTCAATAAAATATATTCGATATTTTTACACGAGTTTCACACATGCACATTTATTTTATTATTTAATTTTGATTAATTAGTTAATCGTCTCCTAGGAAATGTGGCGCATAAGTTTTGCATGATTGTGTATTTTATTTCGTTTTTTAGCAAAAGAACATGTCTTAATTATATTTATGTAAATTTTTGACAAGACTATAATGCTGTATTGACGATTTATTATTGCTTTATATACCGCCAGTGTTTGAATAAAATATTCTATTCTTAGAATTGCATAGATAGCATTTCGATTTGACCAGAACTAGATTGGAGCATCGTGGTTTGACCCAAAGCCGAAAAACGAATTAATTTCGGGTTTGGAGCGCCGCATCCCGCGATGCTCCAATCTAGTTCTGCGCATTTTTTTCGGTGCTGGGCCGAATTCGGCTTTGGGTGCCAATATATATATATATATATATATATATATATATATATATATATATATCTTAGTTCATGAGTTATAACATAATCCATGTTGTCTGAACAATGGAGTACAACCATTGCAGTTGTTCCAATAAAGTATTATAAAACTTTATTGCTAATAGTTACTAAATAGTAAAACTATTTTTTGTCTACCATTGAAAAAAATTAGCAATTGTCATTGGCCATAATATATAGGGACATTAATTGTTAATCATTTATAGTTTCTCATGAGGTGAAATTCATTCATAAAAAAATAATTAGTATATAATTTATGAAATATATGTTATATTCATTATTTAATCTGATTATTTTTCCTGCAGCTGATGACTTTACATTTGCTCGGATGATTCGAGGCAAACGACGCATCCCATATGGAGAGGCAGGAGATTGCTACAGCCACATTGAATGCCCACAAGGGAGGTTTTCAGTAAACCTTTCAAGCACGCCTTTTCGAGTGTCTGCTGTCACTGGCTGGCTGAGTAATGGCTCCATGGTTCAGCGCACCGATGAGGTATTCTTTTTAAAACATTGTTATAAACTTCTCAGTACAAAATATTTATACTGCTTTGAACAGTTGAATACCTAAACACAAAAACATAAAAAGGCTTTATTAAAAAATAATAGACAACAACTTTGTTCAATAGTAGTGGTTAAATAAGTAGTAGATTGTTACTAGAAGATAATGAGACAGTTACTAAAAATAATAATGCCTGTTTTTGCCTGCCTATAGTCCTGTTAATAGCCACCGTTAATTAATTTTATATAAGTAATGAAATGGCAATGAATACAGTTATTATTATATTCTATTAGTAATATGAAATACTAATTTATCATTATAAAAAGTAAAAATGGTATAGTGTAATTTCTTATACACTTCATTTATGCAAGAACAAAAAAATAAAATTAAAGTCAGTTAATTGTCACAGGAACTATATATTATATATATATATATTATAATTCATAATCTTTATTGCTTTTCGATTGATTATACAATATAATCAAGTCAACAATTAATTTTAAACTCAAGACTTAACGTCGATTGTCCATATTTATACATAAAAAAAGAACTTGGATCACTATGCTCAACAATTAAAGTATATATACGCGTCACAGATCACAAAATAATTTGTAAATCCTGTCACTACAAATCAAATAATACATTATGTTGTGAATTTTATGACTTTTATGTTGATGATTATATATATATATATATATATATATATATATATATATATATATATATATATATATATATATATATATTATATACTGTATATATATATATATATATATATATATATTATAATGATGATGATGAGTAATTTTGTTATTGTATTTGCAGGAGCATCAGAAGGTCTGGGGAAAGTGTGGTGGTATGTGTGGAACTTGCAGTCCACGTAAAGAGACTGGATTAAAACTGGACTTACTCTCATCAAGGCATGCAAGGCATCACTGGAGAAGCTAGTAATTAAGATTTGACTGAGAAGGCCACATGTGAAGCCAATGGCACAGAATGGCAGGAATCTCATTATATAGACTCTTATGTGGTCCCATGTTACTACAATTAAGAGGCGTGTAAGGTGTTATATACAGTATAGCATTGCATGAGCTCACAATCAGATGCATAGAAACAGTTGGATAACAAGAGTTCAGCTTTGACTCACAATTAACTAAATAATAAAAAAGTTTTTTAATTGTTTGCAATGTTATAAGTGATATTGCAATTGTTTAATATATATTTTTATACGATGCAACCACCAAATGTGAGATACTGCAAGGTGTTAAGGTCTCTTAATTTTGCAGAAAAATCATAGAGTACTAAAATCAAATATTTGGCATTAGATTTAAAAAGTGTGGTCATGTATGGCATATTATGTACAGCAAAATATTATATATATATATATATATATATATATATATATATATATATATATATATATATATATATATATATATATATATATATATATATATATATATATATATATATATATATATATACATACATACATACATACATACATACATACATACATACATACATACATACATACATACATACATACATACATACATACATACATACATACATACATACATACATACATACATACGTACGTACGTACATACATACGTACATACGTACATACGTACATACATACATACATACATACATACATACATACATACATACATACATACATACATACATACATACATACATACATACATACATACATACATACATACATACATACATACATACATACATACATACATACATACATACATACATACATACATACATACATACATACATACATACATACATACATACATACATACATACATACATACATACATACATACATACATACATACATACATACATACATACATACATACATACATACATACATACATACATACATACATACATACATACATACATACATACATACATACATACATACATACATACATACATACATACATACATACATACATACATACATACATACATACATACATACATACATACATACATACATACATACATACATACATACATACATACATACATACATACATACATACATACATACATACATACATACATACATACATACATACATACATACATACATACATACATACATACATACATACATACATACATACATACATACATACATACATACATACATACATACATACATACATACATACATACATACATACATACATACATACATACATATTATACATAAAAAAATAATTAAGAAAAATCAGATGCATGCATTTATGTAGATCTTAAGTATAATGTATAGACGTAATATGTTTGTTCTCTCAACAATGATCAACATTTTCTATGTCAGCATCACCCTTTTATATTTTGGCCTTACATTTGTTTAAACTATATATAAACACACATAATTATATATTATATATAGCATTATATATTTTGCCATTTTCATGCAGACTGTATAATTAATTAATTATAATATTGTACCACATGCATATGATGCTACCAATAAATGTATGTTGAAGTACAGGTACTGAAACCAACAAAAACTGTCCACTTAAGTAATATTATATGATCCTATAAATAAATTGGACTCTTTTTATGGGTTATGCCATATGAATGCAACTTTTGTAGGAAAGCTACAAAAAGACCAGAGCAGTTAAATATAGTGTCAAGACGACATATATGTTGTTGAAAATGGAACAATAAAATAAGGGAATGTTGCCAATGTTATTATTTATTTTATTATATACTATCATTTTTACTTTGCATGTATTAATTATTATATTTTCACCAGGGTGAAATATAATGTAATGTAATATATTATTAAGTAGCCTTTCCCGGCCACCTCTTAATACGTTTAATTTTATCAAGTCGAGGTGACTATAATTATAGTCACCTCGACTTGATAACACTCTTAATTATTTCTTATAAGCTGTAGTTTGTGGGGCTATGTATACTATAATAGGTTCCGGGAAAGGAAAAGAGGGGGGGGGGATGAAATCATAAAGCTAAAGATGTTTAAAGTCATATTTGATAATCCGTCCTGAAAGTAAGAAATTTTTAATAATCTATATCATATATAAAGTAGTATAATATGCTGGTGCCTTATGCAACTAAAATATATACATGAAGTTAATTTAATTTAAATAATAAGAAATTCTATAGACTAGCTGTAGGGTATTCTCTTTAAGGTTAAACAAATCAAAATAGAATTAAATAGAAAAATAAATTTTAATTCTTTTTAAAATGCCGTTGTATCCATATTCACATATTTTTACCATGCCATCATCAAACAGCAGTCATATCATATTTTTTACACTGAATTTGTGTATGTGGATGAAATGAAACTCAATTTATACTTAACAAATCGCTGTATGTATGTATGTTTTATGTATTGTATAAATATTAATAAATGCAGATATATATGTGAAACTGGTTCATTTAAAAATATCATGTTGTCAGGTATAGGATCAAATGTCATGTCTACGAAGTGTGCCATTAAAGTAACAAATAAGCAAATTTCTTCAATTAAGATTTTAACTTACTGAATCATAAATAAAATAATTTGAATTTAATTTGAAATAATTTCAATGTAATTATAAGTATATATTAACATATAATATACTGATCAGTTTATCAAGATCAAGGTATATATATATATATATATATATATATATATATATATATATATATATATATATATATATATACATGGCATACATACAAAAACACTGTATATATAAATGTATTTATATTGCTGTATGTTAAATGAAAAATAGGGAACTTTAAGTAGCAATCATCAACGATTGACAACAACAATATAATATATTGATCTGCAGTTTTGACATATTATGTCAAAATTGCAGAAAATAAAAACCATACTATATTTTTTAAATGTGGAACCAGTATAAATACAAGTGGTGATTTATGATTGGCATTGGCTGATAACATGGAAGTAAGTTGTGTTTGAACAATTGATTTGTACTTATATGTTTTTGTCTCAGAATATAATTAAATTGTATGACCTCTAATATTTAAGACGTACTTTAAGGTTATTAAATAAAAATATATTAAAAGGAATATAAAGGACAATTGTTTAAACTTGTCTAAATATAATAAGCTATTTTGGGAGCTGGATATAACTTACACTCCACACCGATATCTCTGATGCCCTAGCTTGATACTGCTGAAGTTTTATGCAAGTTGTATATGTACTGTACTAGATAGAGTAGATACATATTCATGTTAAAAGCTGACTGTCAAAAAATATGTATAATACTTGCAACTTTTGTGATACATTATGTGTTTGCAATGTTGTCTTTAATATATATTTTTTTTTGGCAACAAAAGTTTACCATCTCCTCTGCTAGTGACTTGGCAAGATGGAGTGATTTACATGCAAGAAAATTTAGAATAATATTTCAAATAACTTTTACACAAATTTCCTGCATATAATTAAGTTGTTTGCAATATTTAAGAGATATGAACATCTCTTATACAGAAATTAAAAAAAAAAGGGAAATTACATTTGTAAAAATATTTTTAAGCAGTCTATAATTACTAATTGTAACATAATGTAACCATGGTGGACACAGACAAATTTAAGCATTGAACCATATATTATATGGTTGCAAAAAGAGAATTTTAAATATTTGTTTATTGCTTGAGATATCTTTAAGGGTAAGATAACGCCACCAATGTTAAAAAAAATCCCTCACACAAAAATTCTGAAAAAAATTCAAAATGTTCTCCTCTACACCCCCTATCAGTAGCTAAAATATCAGGTATACAAATACGATCTAGTTTTTGAGTTATGAATTTTTAAAGTTGACTAATTTAACATGGAAGTTTCATTTCTCCATGTTAAAGTAGTCAACTTTAAAAATTCATAACTCAAAAACTAGATCGTATTTGTATACCTGATATTTTAGCTACTGATATGGGGTGTAGAGGAGAACATTTTATTTTTTTTTTTTCAGAATTTTTGTGTGAGGGATTTTTTTTTAACATTGGTGGCGTTATCTTACCCTTAATTGAAGTGGTTCTTTTCATGATTTGGCTCCATCCATGGACAAATGAAATGTATGCTTGGATCTTTTTATACCCCTCCATTACATACATGTACCTAATACACACACTAGCTGATTTTGTGCTGACAGTATGATAAATAACGTGAATAACATTAAACTGTATCCAAATAATGCTAATGAGTAAAAGCAAGCGAGAATTCTTAAATAATACAACCAGCTGCTGCATTTTAACTGCATGATATTTGAAGTTTAGCCCTGTTATATTTTCCCCCCTAAATAATACCATGAGTATTTTTTGGTACTTCAGCTGTACTTAACTTTCATTTTTGTAAATTGTATTTTATTACACTTTTTTTTTTTTTTTAATGAGCAAGTGACTGACTCATTATGGCGCTTATGAAAGTTTTCTATGAATAATTTTGAAGTGTAGCTCCCGGAATTGGGGGAAAAAAAAAATAGTCGATATTATATTTATTTATGCAGTAGTAAAAAAACAAACATAATGTAAGTGGTCTATTGTGTTTGTACATATTAAAAGTTGGAGGGCAATTAAGACAATGTTCTTAATAATGATTACAACAAAATCTGAGTCTGCTTGTGCTATTTCATTTACTGCATAAATGGACTTCAACACACACACGTGAACTGTGTATATATAACTATAAAAACGGGTTGCCTCTATGACATTCAAAAACTTTTGTAAAGAAAAGATTCTGGGGTCTCAATTCAAACAAAATTATTTTTAAACATTTACTAATGAATTGTTAATTTGTAAAATCGCCAATACAATCCACTGTTGAACAAATCGTATGTATGTGTAATATTATATACATAATATATAACTATAAACATAACTTAAAAATTTAAATTGTTTTTCATACTATTTTTTTAATGCAAAAATTCAGTTAAATTCAAAGGTTTTTGTTATAAAAAATAATTTAATATTCTATAGTTGTTGCCATGTAAAAAGAGATAAATGTATCTTAAATTAAATACTGCAGTTTCTTATCTTGATTAAATATAATTGAAAATTACCGACTTTGATCGCTGAAAACTCATGAATAAAATTAAAATATATCTCCAATAGGATCCAAAATAGCCTTTAGTTCAACCCCATATAATAATGCTTCAACATATTTATTGAAATGAAAGTATTCAACATTTCATATTTATTTTACTCTCTAATTAAGGTGTCAATATTTATCGTACTATCGTACATATTTCGCAAACAATATTTTCTTAACAGCTGTTTCATCATTGGCAATATCTGGCAATATTGGAAATAATTCTGAATAAATTATATACATTTTTTACTCATGCTAGCTAGGTGGTTAAATTATTCATGGTTAATCTTGCTGATTTTTTTTTATGATGTTTCGTGTTTCAATTTAATGATATTATAACAATTAAGTTTGTAAATCTTGGAAGATGTCCAAAATGAGCAATTAGATCGATTGCCGATATTACAATGATATCTGATATGCGCTGCGAGGGATATACTTCAGTCCAACAATTAACTTTGAATTTACACCTCAAAGTTGGTGGTATTTCTTTATCGGTTAAAAAAATCAGGCAAGACAAAAGAGTTCACACTTAACCGATACTGTACAATTTATGCTCGTAAATCAGAACAACAATAAGTTGAAACAGCGTGGTCGGAAAATTAAATAATAATAATATAAAAAAAAACAAGATTCTGCTTCTTTGCTTCTTTGTAATCGATTTGTTGACACTAGAAATATTCTTTTTGTCAGCTTCAGAGCTGCTGAAAGTCAATTATTGAGAATCTGATATATGATAAGGAAAAATCAAACGGTTCAAATTTCTTGTTGTAAAAGTTGTATTTTGGACTTGAGAAATAGAAAGATCGAAAAAATTAAGATTTAATATATATAAATAAATTTCATGGTTAAATAATAAGGGTAAGGTAACGCCACCAATGTTAAAAAAATTCCCTCACACAAAAATTCTGAAAAAAATTTAAAATGTTCTCCTCTACACCCCCTATCAGTAGCTAAAATATCAGGTATACAAATTCGATCTAGTTTTTGAGTTATGAATTTTTAAAGTTGACTACTTTAACATGGAGAAATAGAACTCCCATGTTAAATTAGTCAACTTTAAAAATTCATAACTCAAAAACTAGATCGGATTTGTATACCTGATATTTTAGCTACTGATAGGGGGTGTAGAGGAGAACATTTTAAATTTTTTTCAGAATTTTTGTGTGAGGGACTTTTTTTTAACATTGGTGGCGTTACCTTACCCTTAAGTAATAAATGTGTCAAATGAGAAAGTTACAAACAGCGGAGTTTGTCAGGTGAGCTTAGCGGCGGTTGACGTTATAGTTTTAATTTACGAGCAGCATCATTGCTTTCTAAAAATAATGAACTGCAGTGCTTTGAAATCCTGCTTTTTTGCTGCATGAATAAACCAAAATTCTTTCGAGAAAGAAGCTAATTTCTCATTTACGAACACAACTTACCTAAATGTGTTTTATTATGCTAAATATGTAATATTTTTTTTATGAATACTCGTAGTCTTAAATATACACTGCCATATTTTTAGTTTATTATTGCATTCAAATAATTGCACTTAGGCTATTTGCAATAAGAACTTTTGTTGAAAAATTATTTATAGTAACCCAAGTATTTTTATGTAATTTCAAATGTGCAGCTTTTTTATTTGTTACTATTTATTGTGTCTAATTATCATCATCTTAAATTGTGATTGTATGATTGTACCGTAATATTTATATAATATATATGTATACAAATATCGTTGTGTTATTATTTTTAATATAGTTATAATATTAGTATTTACAACTGTGAGTAATTGACTTATGTTTGCCTGTTTCATAAGTTAAAATTTGTAATGCATTTTTTATGCTGCAATATGCTGTTAATGAGAAGCCAGTCAATTTAGAGGCTTATTTACTGAGCTGAAATGGAAGGTAATTTTTTTATGCAATTATTCTATTACAAATTATTGTAACTTACATTATATTAATTTTGATCGCTCCATTGCAACAAGCTCATTTTTTTTTATCATATAAAAAGCAACATTTGAATTTTTTCAATTGGACGATGTTAAAAATTAAAAAAAATTGGGTTGTTTTTTTCACCCAGGCTATCTTTTTTTCAATTCTAAAAAAATCTGAATAAAAAAATTCAAAGGTTGTTTCTAGGGTAAAAAAATATTTGTTCGAATAGTGCTACCAAAATTAAAGTATACAGGCCTCAAATTACAAATTAGACAGATATTAAGTGTTGCTCAAGTTTATAATCAATATTCGTATTATTTTTACCTGCGCGCGGTGCGTCTGTGCGAAGTCGCGCTGTAAAAAAGGTCCTTGCTGACGTCACAACTCACAGCTAGCACCGATTAGCATTGAGTTGTGACGTCATCAAGGACTTCGTGACGTCATCAAGGACTTCGTGACGTCATCAAGGACTTCGTGACGTCATCAAGGACTAAATTTCTTATTTTGAACTGCGACTTCGCACGGATGCATCACGCGTGGAAAAAAATGATGCGAATGTTGATTATATACTGTAAACCCACTTGCATGGTGACTGTCTAATTTGTATTTTGAGGCCTGTATGCCTTTAAGGTAAAATAATTTCTTAACATGGTAAGGGTCAATATCTCGTGAAGGGTTGTTTTCTGTAATTTTTTTAATTTACACCGTTAGATTCAGCATGACATGATGTGTTCAAACCCCTTGAAATAAATTTTTGTTTAGATCTGACAGAATTTTTGTTCGAGGCTACTTTTAAATACTTTAACATTGAAACCCATAAGGAATAAGGAAAATCAAACTTTCATCTTTGGACCCATTTTAAGGGTTGAAAAAATTGTTTGGTCAAAATTTCAAAGGTACCATTATTCTGTGGCACGTTTTTAGTGGGGGAATGTTTTTTAAGTTTCTTTAGTAGCAAAATTAACTTTGTAATAAGCAATCTTCCATTTTTTTGACACGAATTATGGACTACTTTTTTTCAAGGGTTTTTTAATACAAGGGTTTTTTTTTCCGCGATTCACTCTGTATATATGTTTGCATCAAAGCCCGAAAAAAATGCGCACTGCACCTAGATGTGCTCCTCGCGATTTGAGCAAAAGCCCGAAATTAACAAATATTTCAGGCTTTGCTCATTTAAATTTGATCATTTCTAGAAGTGATCAAATCGGAAAAAGCAAAGCCCGACGATCGGGGTATTTTATTTCGGGCTAAGAGTGAATAAAATGAACAATTCTCGGTTGGCGCACTCCACGAAAGGCGAAAAACGAAAGACACCTTATTATATTACACTGCTGTGAACTATTTGAATATACTTTTTAGCTTATTACCTATTAGAACGTTATGTAAAAACCATAGGATATTATTTTATTTTCAATTATTTTCTCTCAGATAATTTAATGGCAGTAGCGGCATCGTCAAACTCAAACCAATAACCAATTATAATAGAAGGATTCGAGTTTCATACCACCTTAAGATAGAGATAACACGGATCAGCTAGCCCAATGCTAAAAAAAATCCCACTCATAAAAAATTATGACAAAAAATTTGAAATGTTCTCCTCTACTTGTACATCTCCTATATATCAGTAGGTAAAATATCAGGTATACAAAAATGAGCTAGTTATTAATTTTTAAAGTTCTCTAATTTAACATGGAGAAATGGAACTTCCATGTTAAATTAGTCAACTTTAAAAATTAATAATTCGAAAACTAGCTCGTTTTTGTATACCTGATATTTTACCTACTGATAACCGGAGTACAACCACAGGGCAAGATGATCCGACACCGAGCCTGCTACCTGCATGACACAGCCCACGCTCTCATAAAGGCAGAGATGGACTCCTCACTTTAAGTATCAGTGCAAGAATATCTCCCAGATCGAATAGGAAGAAATATACGTGGCTTCCGACGAGCCAATAATCTGGCCCCAGACTTTTTGTATACGTGCATGGAGATGCCCGAAGCAGTCCGAAGATCTTCGGGATAACGGCAGAAAATCCTAAAATTCTATGCTGTGCGGGCTAACGTTAACTCGATCACAACATCTCTTTTTTAATAATAGTTTTGGTCACCAAATATTTTTCTTCAATGTTGCTCTTTTGCCACCATTTATGAAAGAAAACTCCAGGAAAAATTATGTGAAAAAACAGCCAGGAGAAATTAATTTCGAGATAAAATTTCTCAATGCCGCGGACAATCGTGACGTTATTTTACCTTATGACATGACGTATGTTGAAAATTGTGAAAAAGCCTTAATATATATATAATTGTATGAAGTACGTGTATAATGGATGCACAGTGGGTAAGAAGAAAGAGAACCAAACAACTGAAAGGTAAAGGATATATGCATTAATTGTATTAGAACGTCGAAATTCAACCTTCCTTCGGTCTTAAATTATCAGAGCGCTCAGACAGTGTTATTATTTCTAAACCTAAGCGCCTCAACGTCTGGCTTGCCTACAAAAATAGTATCTCCTAGCTTGATCTCCCTTTGTGTCAGAAGAAATTTAAATCTAACATTATGAAAATATGAAAAAGAGGTAAGTCAGACCTTTAAAAGTAGTTGATAAACATGCCGCGCGAGCGCTATATATTATATAGTTGCATATATGTGATATGACCACAGAGCTTTAATTCTAAGCTCTGTGATATGACTGAAGGATCGAATTAAGGGTTGAACTTTGTTCCTTCTACCTTTTAATTCATCCTTTAATTATTGTGCGTGTGTATTTTTTTTTACCACTGTCCACTACTGTACAGTACTGCGATGTACACTACTGAATGTACAGTACATTTAATATTAAATTTCCCTTCTATATATTAACTGCAGGAACTGCACCACACATATCCTGAGGAAATTATTGAACGGGTCATTTTCCCAAGTCAATATATAGATCCTATTAAAAAAAATGTTTAAATATAAGAGTGTATTTTAAGCATACAATTATATCATTAATTTAATTTGAAAAAAAAAAAAATACATTGGACAACATACATGAAAATTTTTTAATGCAGAAATGAATAGAGGGTACCAAAAATTATGCTACTCTGATTTTGGTAACAAACTTGGCCATCTGCAGGTACAATTTAACATTATATCCGTACCAGCCTGGCTGGTACGGAATCGTCACTCTGCATAGCCTGGCTGGTAAGATTTTACCTGGTGTGCTGGTATGGCGGGATACCAGCTAGGTCTTACCTGGCAAGCTTAGATCAAAATTTCCCTCCCCCTCCTCCTGCCTTAAAACATGCTGTTTGCTAATTTTTTTTAGTATCAAAAATCATTTTTTAATTTTCTATATACGAAAAAGTACAGAAAAAATAAATTTAAAATTTTTATTTGGTACTTAAGGTAGAGATAATACGGATCAGCTGGCCCAATGCTAAAAAAATCCCATTCATAAAAATTATGAAAAAAATTTAAAATGTTCTCCTCTACATCCCCTATCAGTAGGTAAAATATCAGGTATACAAAAACGAGCTAGTTTTCGAGTTATGAATTTTTAAAGTTCTCTAATTTAACATGGAGAAATGGAACTTCCATGTTAAATTAGTCAACTTTAAAAATTAATAACTCGAAAACTAGCTCGTTTTTGTATACCTGATATTTTACCTACTGATAGGGGATGTAGAGGAGAACATTTTAAATTTTTTTCATAATTTTTATGAATGGGATTTTTTTAGCATTGGGCCAGCTGATCCGTATTATCTCTACCTTAAATGATACATTCAAAACTTGTTTTGACTTATGCAGTGCTGACAACTGAGAGGTGGGGACGGGGTGGGGATATGCGGGTAAAATGGCGGCCACAGAAATCAAATTTAGAAATAAATTTAAGGAATGAAAGGAAACTTTTTAAAGGGACTCTTCTTGCATCTCTTCCATCCATAAAACTGTAGTCTGGGATCTTTCAGTGGCTCACAGTATGCCAATTCCTGCAGGGCACAGTACATTAAACATTAAAACTTTGATTCAAAATGTTGTGGCAATCTTTTGATTCTGATCATTCAATTCGATCTTTGAAATAAATAAAAAAAACATGAAGGTATGCTTTTATTAAATATTTGATTTTAAATTGAATGATGAGAAACATAAAATATTCAAAATAAAAATATGTACTTACCATGCAAGGAAAATAATGAAGAGCAGGAAAAACAAACTGCTGGCATTGTGTCTGCGATGATCTGCAGTTGACTTATGGTTTTTCCTTGATTATGGGTTTCTGTGAGCACAAAAGTAAATCATTAATACCTACACCTAAGCAGTATGATTTATTTATAACTGTTAAGATGTTTTTTTACCTCCAAAGTCACTTTATAACACAATTTTCACAGTAAAACAGGTCATTTTCACGGTTGTTGACATCTTCAATCACTTCCATATTCCATATGTTTTGCTATGATACTTCACTTTTTCACCACCAGGTGTCAGTGACTAATAAAAACGACTGAAAATTTATATTAATTTTTAAATAAATTATTAATTAAAATAAATCAATTCATTCCATAATTAATTAATGTGAAAAAAATTGTTTTTTTTTTTGTTTTTTTTTTTTTTTAGTATTTTGGTAAATTCTCATCAACAGTCAATCCGCACAGTATAAATAAAATTAAATTATATAATTAATCTATATTTACAGTGTATTAATATCAATAAATTATTTAAATAATATATGTATAAAGTATAAATATAATATAAAATATTATTATATTATAATTAATATGTTAAATAAATAATATTTAAAAAATAATAACAATTTAGTATAGTTACAAGATCTTCTGGTAAATCATACCAGGCAATAAGGCAATACCAGACAGTGTGGCTGGTATTGCCTGGTATGCCCTGGTTCGGCTTATCAGCATTTCATGATGGCTGGTAAGAACAGGTACGGCTTACCAGCACTGCTGGTTTAGTGCTTGTAAGAGTCTACCAGCCACCTTACCAGGTTCAACCAGGACCGTAGAGATAGAGGGTAGTTATTGAAAGTATGGCCACGCCCCCTGTAGGCGTCAATATCCTAGGCGTCTCGGTCCTATTCTTTTTATTGAGGATTCAGGGGTGCCAACTTAACTTATAGAACTTTCAATATTTATTTAAAAATAGTTCCAGGTCTAAAAAAAAATCTGAAAAAATTCAAATTAGCATAATTTGGTGCCCTCTATTCATAGAATAGAATAGAGTAGAGTAGAGTAGAGTAGAGTAGAGTAGAGTAGAGTAGAGTAGAGTAGAGTAGAGTAGAGTAGAGTAGAGTAGAGTAGAGTAGAGTAGAGTAGAGTAGAGTATATAGAGTAGAATAGATTAGAATAGAATAATGTCTTTATTTAGGCGATGTTTGGTCTAACCCTTGTCCAAAAATTAGAGTAGTGGTCATGATTTGACCACCTAAAATGAGTGGTCAGACCACTAGATTTAGTGGTCAGACCACTAGATTTAGTGGTAGGACCACTAAATTTAGTGGTAGGACCACTAAATTTAGTGGTAGGACCACTAAATCTAGTGGTAGAGCCTAGTGGTAGTGGTCAGACCATGTGGTAGCCTTAGTGGTAGGACCACTAGACTAAGTGGTAGGACCACTAGACTAAGTGGTAGGACCTAAGTGGTAGTGGTCAGATCTAGTGGTAGTGGTCACACCAAGTGGTAGCTTTAGTGGTAGGACCACTAGACTAAGTGGTAGGACCTAAGTGGTAGTGGTCAGATCTAGTGGTAGTGGTCAGATTAAGTGGTAGGACCTAAGTGGTAGTGGTCAGATCTAGTGGTAGTGGTCACATCAAGTGGTAGCCTTAGTGGTAGGACCACTAGACTAAGTGGTAGGACCTAAGTGGTAGTGGTCAGATCTAGTGGTAGTGGTCAGATCTAGTGGTAGTGGTCAGACTAAGTGGTAGGACCTAAGTGGTAGTGGTCAGACTAAGTGGTCAGATCTAGTGGTAGTGGTCACATCAAGTGGTAGCCTTAGTGGTAGGACCACTAGACTAAGTGGTAGGACCTAAGTGGTAGTGGTCAGACTAAGTGGTAGCCTTAGTGGAAGGACCCACTAGACTAAGTGGTAGGACCTAAGTGGTAGTGGTCAGACCAAGTGGTAGTGGTCAGAGTGTTAGTGATAAGAGGTGTGTAATATTTTTATTACTTATTAATTGTTGGGGTACGGAGTTTCATGGCTTGCAAATAATACATACTGCACTGACCGTCCTGATCAACTGAGGATTTCCACGGTTCCCTCAGTCTCGATCACCTCTAACGCGTAACAGGCGCATCAGATCCAGAAAAAAATTTGGGGCAGGGGGGGGGGGAGGTGGGGGCAGGGCGGGGGCGGCTGCAAAATTTGGAAGAGGGGCCGGGCTACCGAAAATGTTAAAAAAATTTAAGTGGGGGAAACGCCTATATTGCCCATGTTAAATCCAAAATTTTGGGGGGAGGGCCCCCCCCCCCCCCTGGATTCGCGCCTGCCGTGGCCGCACCATATAAATATATCCGTTGTCAATAAAAAAAAAAAATTGACCACTTAATTATCTAGTGGTCAGATTTTTTACCACTGAGCTCAGTGGTCACTCTAGAGCGCATGCGCAACGTCACGTGATAAAGAAACATCATGGCGTCGCACACGAGGTCGAGCAAAGTGCGAGCTCTGAAAAACGTATTATCAAGCTGTTTTATGTCAGATAAGTACCTTTTTAGTACATAAAACGTGTTATGAAATGTTCTTTTGTTAAGTTCTCGTTACTTTGTGTTGAATAATTTGTTCCAGGTAGCCTTTAACAGTCAATGATTGTCGGCTTCCTTTGGGACATGACAAAAATATCGCCGGAACATATCTCGCTGGTTGGTAATTATTCTTCAAAAACTTGCATGCTTTATAATTATTATTATATTTCTTTTGTATTGTAATTTTATTAATGTTATAATAATAAAAATGAACAATTCTCTCTCAGTGCATGCCTTTTTGTCGTTTTCTTGTACACACGCATGTATAATATATGTATCATTTTTACCTTGAATTAAGTGAAATAATTTACTTATTCAAGGTAGAAATGTGAAATAATAATTTTATTACATGTTGTAGCTATTTTTTCCACTGTCTGAGGCTGAAGAAAGTGCTAACTGCTTCGTGATATACGGCGTGTGATCACCATCTACTAACGATTTTTTGACCACTAGACCACGGCGCTACCACTAGAGCGTGACCACTAGAATTGACCACTAGAGTGACCACTAGAATTGACCACTAGAGTGACCACTAGAATTGACCACTAGAGTGACCACTAGGGTGACCACTAGGGTGACCACTAGGGTGACCACTAGGGTGACCACTAGGGTGACCACTAGGGTGACCACTAGGGTGACCACTAGAATTGACCACTTAATCCCTGACCATGACCACTGGCCAATCTACCACTAAGCAGTGGTCAAACGCTTGACCACTGCGGATTTTTTGGACAAGGGAATGACCATTCTTACACATAACCTCTACCCAGTGACCACATGGACGTCCCCGGGACGCCCCTGGGACATCCCTCTAAGGTCCCCGTTGGACGTCCCCAAGGACATCCCCCATGTCCATCAAAAAAGGACGTCCCTGCGGACGTCTTTTGTGGACATCCCTCGGGGATGTTCCCTAATTTTCACTTGCCAATTATATGTATTAATTCATCTTAAAATTTATATTAAAGAAGTTTAGGGTCTTTTAGAATGAGGACTACAAGATTACCAAATAAAAAATTTGGGTGCGTCGGGAATCGAACTCGGACCTTTTGGTTGATAGACGACGTCGTAGACAACTTGGATATTGCTCTTCGTTACCAAAGTGTGGTTTATTTGGGTATATAAATTGTAAAGTTTTGGGTGTTGTATAATATTTTAATATTACGAGCGAAGTTGCGATTTTTTATTTTTTTAAGCAAACTGGTACATTTTGGGAGATTGTAATTATTTAATACAACATTAAATATATTGAGATTTAAATTTATTTAAAATAAATTAAAATAAATTTTTTTAATTTTAATTAAAAAATGTTTATTCATTAATAAATTATAAATTGCAACGCTCAAATGCATCTCTAATTGTTAACAGACTTCGACATTAAAAAAAAAATATATTTTTAATTTTTTAGAACTTTTTAAAGGTCCCTCCGAGGACATTAATTTGTGGGACGTTCAAGCGTCCCTCTAAAATCCCCGGGGGACTTTGATGGGACCTTGTTTATTTTTCATAGATATTTTTTTCTACGAGTATATTTTATTAAAAAAAATTATTTTTCTGTGCAAATTACGCACTTTAATATTAAGTAAAATTTCACGTCTTATTTTAAATATTAATATTTTCATATAATATTTTATATAATATTAACTATATTTGTATATTTTTAAAATCAGTACATAATAATGAACAGCATATATTATATCAAGTAAAACAAAAACGTATGCAACTGGTATGGAACACGTATAAATCTGGTATGCAAATCCTATGTTATTGCTATGGCAAAAACTGGTATGGAAAAAGGTTTGTTCCAAGTATGGAATTGAAACAAATCCATACCAGATGACGTCACATCATTTCAGAATAATTGCAGACGAGTTTACATACGTGCATACGTGTTCCAACCATTTTTACTACAGGGCCTTGGCCACGTGGTAAACTCGTATGGATTGGTTTGCAATTCAATTGCAACTGGTATGCACAATAGTAGCGTCCCCTGCCCCCTCCTCCATTTCCGCCCCTCCCGCCTACTTCCTGTTTCCCCTACAATTTATTCTCCACGTGCAACTAAACTTTGCCATAATGGCGGCCGGCTTTCAGCTTATAGAGTTCTTTCTGCATGGATGGGAATTTGCAGCATCGTCAGGTCATCAGATGATTTTATTTTTTCGAATATGCTAGATGCCGCTGCATTTATTCAGCTCCTCCACTAAAAATATATAAGAGAAGATAATTAAAATACATAATATACTTCTTTGATCATAATTATTACAATGTATATTTTATTATTATTATATATTAATCATTCAAAGCCAAGTAATTATTCAGAATCAGATCAAATTTAATTTATCCATTCAATTTTACAGAACAATTTTTATTAATAATATTTAAAATTATCAATTTTAATATTAAAATTGACAAATAGAAAATTAAAGTTTGAACTTAAATGAATTTACAGTTATAAATTGTACTGTATTGCATTAAATTATGTATATACATAAAAGTTAAAATGAGTATATTTATAATATTATATTAATTGAAATGTTTACCTGATTCCTTGCTATAATAATATTATATTATAGCAACAGCATTATAATATGTCCGCTCTGCTCGGAGTCCATGGCTGCTCTGCTGCTTGCTTGCTGCCTTCGTGTTTGGAATGTTAAAGTTAAAGGGTATGCAACAACAAATTCTATTGGTTTAAAAAGAGCTGAAATTTTTTTAACATTACTTCTAAACCAATGGCAAGCCATCTTTTACACAGCTAGGAATGAATCTTCATATTGTTGCATACGAGTTTCCATACGTTTAACGGTTTTTTGAAGGAAGTTTAAGGTCACGTACACGTTGCATACGAGTTGCAAACTAGAGGGGAGTTGAGAAAAAATACAAGAGAGTTCCAACCGAGTTTTTTGTGTGCAAGTGAGTTCCAACCGAGAGTAGGGTGTGCAAGTGTGTTGCAACCCAGTCGTCCAACCTAGTTGCATACTAAAGAATGTGCAAGTGTGTTGCAACCCAGTCGTCCAACCTATATAGTTGCATACTAGAGAATTTTGCGTTTTTGTTGTGCATACGTGCTGATACGTGTTCCAACCGTATTGCATACATTTTTAGCCCGTTCCATACCAGATTTATACGTGATGCATACCAGTTGCATACGTTTTTGTTTTACTTGAGATATATTATGATTTTAATGAAAACATTGACTAAAGGGTCCTTTCAAAGTCCCCCGGGGATGTTCAAGGGACAGCCGTGTTGCATCCCCAGGGGATGTTCTGAGAGACTTTCATAAAAATATTAAACAACCTAGAAAATTATTTTCGAAGTGTAGCTAAAACCGTTTTTAGAACACGGAAAACATGTTTAAAGTTAAAGGGTTTTGAAAACTAGCACGTAAAACGTTCAGGGATGTTGGGGGATCTTGCGGGGATGTTGGTGGATCCTTGCGGGGATGTTCGCAAGGTCCCCGGGATGTCCATGTGGTCACTGGGTATATACAGAAATAGTTACATAATCATAATAAATTTGTTAAACAACACAATTCTTCTTAAATAATTACCGAATTTTAAAAATTGTGTCCACTTGAATTTCTTGCTGCAAATAATGATTCCCTTAATCAGTTTCTGTAATACAAAAAATTCATGTATGTCGTCCATTTTATATAATAAAAAAAAAAATAAATAGAAGTAACAAACTTAATTAGCTCATTAACAAATAAGCAGTAAAACATAATGGCATATAAAACCAGTCATGTTTTTTAATAATATACATTGCAAATGTAATGTAAATTGCAATGTTTAATCAAGTTAGCAGGCATATTTTCTGTTGTGAATGTACTCTATTATTGTATTTTATAAAATATACATTATTGCTAAAAATCTAAAAACATATATAAATGCATTTTATTCTTCAATATTAATTGTTATGTACATTATATAGATCTCTGTTAATTGTTTTATAATTTTTATGGTAAAATATTATCTTTTAAGAAAACGAAAAGGTCGAACCTATATATATAATATATATATGATGTGCATGCATTGCAGGCCCGGTGTGGGTTTTCATGGTTTCTTACATCGAAATATCAGTGCTGAGAGGCATAAATGTATGACATATATTATGTATATATATATATATATATATATATATATATATATATATATATATATATATATATATATATATAAATATATTCGGTTTAATTAATATACCTAGTATTTAATAGTTGAACAAAATGCTCACGCACACTAGCTATAATATAATGAAAAGAATTAATATATACATAATCATATAATATATATATATCATGCAGGTACAGAGTATATATATATATATATATACTCATTTTTTTTTAATATTTTCATTCATTTATTATATATTAATAAATTTTATATACAATAATATAATTATAACTGGCTCGATCGTCTTAATAAAAAAATGAATTATATTTTTTATATAAAGATCAGAGTTCAATCACTGAACTATGGTAATAGTTCAATGGTGATGTGCACTCTTGCCAAACTTGAAAAAAGAAAAATGATAAACCATGCACTCGATCATGTATGCAAAAACGCTGATAAGCTATATAGAGCACGTATAGCTACCCTAGTCGAAAAATAAGAGTGCTAAGTGGTAATTTGAGCAGTAGTCAAGTAGTTGACTATATAGTCAACTACTTGACTACTGCTCAAATTACCACTTAGCACTCTTATTTTTCGACTAGGGTAGCCATCAGGACTTATATGCTCCATTGGGATGATGCTCCGTGTATACCCGGCCCGATATAACCTTGGTATAGCTAGCCATCTCTACTGTAGATAGATCTTCTGGACCAAGAATATTTAAATAAAAATTTCTGTATTATAAATATAATATATATATTATGCTTACAATAAATTTAATACTATAAATAATTATTCCTTCAAGTCATATATATATATATAATATAGATATATATATATATATATATTTAATCAAACCCTATTGGGTACTTCTATTTACTAATTAGTCTAATTACATACTACTTGAAACCCTGAACTTTCCGAAACCCTAACTTGAGCGTTTCGCGGGCTCTTTCTGGAACGGGGACGGCCACGGCCTTGCAAATCCATCCCGGCATTTGCCTGCGGCTGAGGGAAACGTGGAAACCTCAGCCAGGATGGACGCTACAGCTTTTGTCAATGAACCGGAAGTGCAATGGTCCAAAGCCAGGGGAACCACATATAGTGCCCTGCTCAAAAATCTTGAGCATATCTTTGCAAGATCTTGACAAGATCTTGCCAAGTAAACACGAGAAGACCAAGAAAGAGGCGCAACAGGGTTGAGTGCTGGTCTGTAATATTATTATTGGATATTATCCTTCTAAAAATAATATTTTAGCCAAAAATGTGAAAAAAATTACAAAATAAGATATTTTTGGTTCAACAAGATCTTGAGCAAGATAATAATCTTATTCAAGACGTCATTTCTTACGCAAGATCACAATCTTAACAAGAAACTCACTTGCGCAAGAAAATATTCTTTGCAAGATAGAAAATCTTGCTCGTGTTTTCGAATTTATCTCAAGATTATTTCTTGAGCTAGTTACCGTCTTGCGCACGATGGTAATCTTGTTCAAGAAGTCATTTTTTACGCAAGAACAACATCTTGGCAAGTAATTAACTTGCTCAAGAAAAAAATCTTAAACAAGTTATCATATTTTTCTCAAGATTATTTCTTGGAGAAGTTACCGTTTTGTTTAAAATGACAATCTTGTTCAAGAAGTCATTTCGTACTCAAGATTTATATCTTGAGCAAGTAATAGACTTGAGCAAGAAAAAATCTTACACAATTTTTCATATTTTTCTCAAGATTATTTCTTGGACAAGTTTTCATCTTGCTTAAAATGACAATCTTGTTCAAGAAGTAATTTCTTACGCAATATTTATATCTTGAGCAAGTAATAGACTTGAGCAAGTAAAAATCTTGGACAAGTTTTCATATTTTTCTCAAGATTATTTCTTGTAGAAGTTACCGTCTTGTTTAAAACGACAATCTTGTTCAAGAAGTCATTTCATAGTCAAGTTTCATATCTTGGGCAAGTAATAGACTTGAGCAAGAAAGAAATCTTACAAACTTTTTCATATTTACCTCAAGATTATTTCTTGGGCAAGTTACCGTCTTGTTTAAAATGACAATCTTGTTCAAGAAGTCATTTCGTACTCAAGATTTACATCTTGAGCAAGTAATAGACTTGAGCAAGAAAAAATCTTACACAATTTTTCATATTTTTCTAAGTATTATTTCTTAGAGAAGTTATCATCTTGATTAAAATGACAATCTTGTTCAAGAAATCGTTTCTTACGCAAGATTTAATCTTGAGCAAGAAAAAATCTTCAACATGTTTTCATATTTATCTCAATATTATTTCTTGGACAAGTTACCATCATGTTTAAAATGACAATCTTGTTCAAAAAGTTTTTTCTTACCCAAGATTTTTTATCTTGAGCATTGCAAGTAATAGACTTGAGCAAGAAGAAATCTTGCGCGCGTTTTCATTGCGCAAGTGGACTGCGCAAGTGGACGATGTGAAACAAATGCAATGCGCTTGACCGTTTTTTTATAACACTTAAGATGGATGGTTGGTGAAAATTGAAGCTGGTGAAGAAACATTAAGATTTTGTGTGTTTTTGTGCTAATTAGTAGTTATTACACAGTTCCAGGTAAGCTTTAACTTATGTATAGTTGTTTTTGTTTAATATATTGTTAAGCTCACACAAAATTGTCTGTTTTTTTAATGACATTTCGATGGCTTGACCTGCTTGCTGAGCGGCTTGCAAACATGGCCGGGATGTGATGGATTCTGATCAAGGATTCGACAACCATACCAGATCGACAAAAGTTGGCTGTTGTGCGCATAAATCAATGGCATAGCAGTATTTGGTTTGTATAAAGTTGATAAAGGTATGTATACTAGTACTGCAATGTATGCATACTGTGTATGCATATTATATAATATGCATGCATTTAAGTTAATGCAATAAATTGTGGTTGTATATGTATTAAATTAACATCGTTGTACAGTAGTGAAGTGTTTAAATTTGTTTTACAGTACAAAAATTGTTAATCATGCATTTAAATATATACTGTATATAATGCATCCCTGCTCAAAATTCTTGAGCAAGATCTTGGGCAAGATCTTGGGCAAGATTTGCACAATACCTTTTGCAATTGTCTTGAGCAAGATTTGCACAATACCTTTTGCAATTGTCTTGAGCAAGATCTTGCATGTCTAATTTTATCGAATATCCTTTAAATATGTCTTTGATCCCCAGGTTCCGCAGGCCTAGCCGTTGCGTACGTGCATGGATAGAGTGAGAGGATTCATTGTGCGCGGAGCGGAGAGATGAAGCAGGATGATGAATATCCACAGAAAGGAAACCAGCAAGACAACTGCCGAACTTATAACGAAAACTATTATGTACTATGCATACCAGAAAAAAACTAATTAAACTCTTTATTTTTTTTCAGATGATGGATAAATGTATGTGACGACTGTGACGACTACTAGGTACCACATCTTGCAACCAAATCTTGAAAATCTTGTCAAGATCTTGCATTTACTTCCACAAATTTTTTCAAGTACAAATCAGTTGCAAGTCTTGTGAAAGATCTTGAACCCCAATAATGTTACCAAGATCTTGCACAAGAAAATATCTTGCCAAGATCTTGCACAAGATCTTGTCAAGATCTTACCAAGATCTTGCGCAAGATCTTGCCAAGATCTTGGCAAGATCTTGGTAAGATTATTTGGGCTCAAGATCTTGGGCAAAATTTGCGCAAGTCTTGAAGAAGTTTTGACCAAGATCTTGTGCAAGTCTTGGACAAGTTTTGAGTTTTGACCAAGATCTTGAGCAATAATCTTACCAAGATCTTGTCAAGATCTTCCACAAGAAAATATCTTGCCAAGATCTTGCACAAGATCTTGCCAAGATCTTGCCAAGATCTTGCGCAAGATCTTGCCAAGATCTTGCCAAGATCTTGGCAAGATTATTGCTCAAGATCTTGGTCAAAACTTGTTCAAGACTTGTACAAGATCTTGTTCAAGAAATTTCAGCAGGGTGGAAAAGCGCAACGTTTTACCCTGGGTGGGAAACATGGTTTTTGTTGAAAATGGTCATGCACCCATCCAACTACTATAACCACGCATAATAATAATAATAATAATAATAATAAAAATAATAATATTAGAGAGTAGGAGATGTTGGATCGTAACATCCTTAACAGGATCAGCGGGCGCCTTCATCTGAGCCCGGTGCTGGCCGGCGCTTAACCACCCCAACAACGACTATAAATTATAAATAGGTTTTGGGTTTTGGGAGTTAATTAAAACAACCAAATAATAATAATAATAATAATAATAATAATAAAATATATATATTATTATATATATATATATATTAATTTTTATTATTTAACCATCTATAGGTCATGCCAGGTTGTATATAATACTAATTATCTTATACATAATCATAATAAATATATATAACTTATTAGTCTCCGAGATGTCCAAGGAACTTTGCGAGATGTCTTGTGTCTTTATGTATTTAAAATTACGCCGCTGTCATACGTTTCGTCGGTTTCGTCCGTGGTTTCGTCGGTTTCGTCGTCAATTTTATTACTGCGCAAATAGATGGCGCAATCATTCTAGAAATTTTATTCAGAATGACCAATCTACTAAAGAAATATAATGTTAAAAAAAAATTATATGACTCAGATCCATTTCAACAATGACAAAAACAACATTGATGTATAAATGTTTTTTAAATTACAAACTCAACCTGATACTTTTTAATTTGGTGCAAATTTTGATTAATAACCGATAATAACACGTATATACTAAGTCCGTCCCACTACGTTTACATGACGGTGTTAAATGCGTATTCGTTGACGACGGATAATGTTATTCTTATGAGGCGTCGTCAACGGATACGCATTTAACACCGTCATGTAAACGTATAATAAAAATATTGCAACATGTAAAATTCTAGTCTGTAAATTGGTGATAATATTTCATTGTTGGTAGCTCCGACAGAAGGGCACCAGCTGTTAACCGTGAACACTGGCTTTGCTGAAGAAGGTTATGTTTAATATTCATTCTCGAGAGATAAAGGTTATTTAGAACTTAAACAGTGCAGGTGCAATATTTTTCTTCGTCCTTAGTAAGCACTCAATACTAATATATCGTCCTGTCAACTTTGTAAGGTAAGAGAAAGTATAAAAATATATTTTATTTTAACTTTTTTTTTCAAGGTGTTGTGTATTTCTCTTGCAGCTCTTGCTTATGCATATAATATGCACCTTACTACAGTAAAGCACGCCTAAAGCCCTAGCTGTAGTCTCATAATTGGGAAAATTCGGAAAAGCAATTACGTATTAAGCATAACGCTGCGTTCTTTCCTATAGCCACTGGAATTTATTTAGCTTAACATGAGTCATATCCGTATGCATACTGTACGTTCTTTGTATGCATATAAAATATTATATAGCAATTATTATTTATCTGACTCAAATTTGGTTGGGAAATGAGAATAATATGTATGAATTGTATTTACTATCCATGCATGCCGCTTAAAAACTGTCCTTAATATTTAATTCTTATAACTTTTTTACGTATACATGCATTATTATGCATAAATATGCATACTGTACGTATTCGTATTAGTACGGTAGCATAATTATGTATAACATATAACAGAAATTTGAGCAGCTTATTTCTTTGGTATGCATATGCACACAGTAATACAGCATGATGTGTACATGGCACAATGTGTAAAATAAGTCACATTTTTACTATTTCCCCGTTTGGAAGGATTTAACAACTAGTGCATAATTATTAAAAGTTAAAAATTGGAAATCATATGTTAGATTCTAATGCGTGTAATTATATTCCAATTTTTAACTTTAAGAACTATACAGTATGCATACAAAATCATCCTGAAATTATGTACGTACTTGATCTGCAGACAAAAATTACCGTACCTCACTTATAGTTATCATCGCGTTTAATTAATTGCCGTCAATCTTGCAAAATATCAATTGTTTTACAATATATGCAAATTGCTTCTAGCTCTTAAATGTTAAAGGTCGTATTTGCATGTAAATA
The DNA here is from genome assembly GCA_949825025.1 of Siphlonurus alternatus. Classification (NCBI taxonomy): domain Eukaryota; kingdom Metazoa; phylum Arthropoda; class Insecta; order Ephemeroptera; family Siphlonuridae; genus Siphlonurus; species Siphlonurus alternatus. The sequence continues at coordinate 22,570,531 of OX463788.1, read as the reverse complement.
TTGCAAATCGGCACCGCGTGTCTTATGGTGATGTATAATGTTAATAATGTATATTATGCACTGTATGCATATGCCATGATATGTAATAACGGTAGCAACACAACTTGCGCAACCGTATGTATGCAGTTCATCATGCGTACAGTATACTGCATATTCAAGGCTCTTCGTTGTTTCAGTATAAAAAAATTTGTTTAAAAATATATTTATCATTGAATAAATTTGGCAATGTTCCAGATTATTCTGTAGTGGAGTCTAAGCAATAGAAACATATACTGTACAGTAAAAAAACACTTATTCATACTGCAATGTCACAAATGACGTATTTTATTATTATTTTACTTAAAGATAATTTTCTTCTTGGAAGTGAAAAGTATGTCACTTATTTAGATCTAGTCCAATTATGATAGTGATAATTAAAAGGTCTGTTTTTTTTTTTGTTTTTTTTTTTTTTAATGGCACCAATTTCAATCGTTGCTGCTACCTGTATATATAATTATAAGGTCTGTTCGTAAATACACAATCAGAAATAATCGATTCTTTCTGATTGTGTATTTACGAACAGACCTATAATGTTACAGTTAGTAATTACATAGTATTACACACACCGCACACACGTGCGCATGAGATCGCCAGATGCGGAAAACGAGAGAACTGACACTTTCAAAACAGAGCTATTCTCCTATAAGAGATAACAAACCCCGTTTCAAATTATTTCAAATGTCAGTTGTTGCAACAATTGAATGGAAAAATTGCTCTTAAATAAATAAATAAATAAATAAACAAACAGGTCTCTGTGGACCAAGCAGTCATTGCCCGTAAAAAGTATTAATTAAGGGAAAGAGAACACCGATCAGCTGTTTTTTTAGTTTCATTTGATTAATAACATGTACTGTAAACCTTATGCAGACACAAAAATTCTGAAAAATTTTTGAGAGACAGTACCTGAAAGCCACAGAAAAAATTTCAAACCAATTATTCGAGCCGATTTTTTATTGATTTATTTATTTTAGTTTTCAGCATAGGGCTCTTCCAATGGAGAGCCAAACTAAAAACTTAATTAAAAAAACAAAAACAAAAATCGGCTCGAATAATTGTTTTGAAATTTTTTCTGTGGCTTTTAGGTTCTAAAATCTGTCTCTCAAAAAAAATTCAGAATTTTTGTGTATCTGCTAAGGTTTACATGTTAATCAAATGAAACTAAAAAAACAGCTGATCGGTGTTCTCTTTCCCTTAAGTACTGAAGCCTACTTCAGTTCAGTGTCTTTGTTTTTACTGTACGTAAATTTATATAATATAATACTGTACATACATAACATGACGCCATATCCCTTTACGGGGTAAGCCAGCAGCATTATTTACCTCCGCCGTCTACAAATTGCCCTCCACAGCACTCGATTCTTGCATACTCCACTTGCTTCAGAAATACTCATACATTAACACTCTTTTACCTTCTACACTCTCTATTACACTGCGTACTTTTAACACTCCTGCTCTTCAAACATTCTGCAATCACATCCAACCAAACCTTTTTTGGTCTACCTAATCCTTTCATGCCTTGTACACTACCTTTAAACACCTGTTTTGCAATTCGTTCATCACTCATTCTCTCAACATGTCCAAACCAACGTAGCGTACTACGTTCATACTGGTCAATTACGCTTTCTTTCACTCCACACTCATTCATCACCCATGTTTTTCTCACTCTTAAAAAACTCATACCAACTGCATTCAACTTATTCCTATGCTTTGTTTGACACACCTATACTTCAGACCCATACATCAAAGTTGGTATTAGGACAGAATTGTGAACAGCTAGCTTAGTTGTTATAATTTAACATTTAGTATTTAATTCAAGTTCCAGTTTCTTTTATACTACGTTACCCAACTTTACAAAAATTCCTCTTACAGACCCTAAAAGCTTTATATTTTTGTTGTTTACATTGAAGTATAATAACCTAGTAGATTTATTGTATTCTCACTTCTATTGTATGTGATGTGTGTAGATGAGTGGCGGCAGCGGTAGTAGTGAGGTGTTGAGTGAGAGGAACGAGGTGGCAGAGATGCGAGAGCGAGAAGGTCTGCGTCGGCGCTGGCTAGCAGAGCGCTCTCCCTCGCTGCTGGATGAGGATGAAGATCCCTCAGAAGTGCCTGGTCTGCGGGAGGTGAAGGAGCTACTGGCACGTGACGATGAGACTAGTGTGCTTGAGGAAGAAGAGGGCTGCCCCCTACCCAGCACGCCAGTAGACCCTGAGCTGCTGGACTGTGAGGTGAGTGTACATTTCGGAAGAAAATAGTCGTCCAAGAAAAAACTCACATGGACACAGTCCAGCTTTGACGATGTGTCTTCACAAGTTAGATGTTGTGGTACTACACTCCTGTGTAAGGTATAGAAAAGAAGGGGGGGAAAGCTCTATAATATTGCTTGTTGACCTTTAGTAAGCGTTGTTACATAATTAACATTTTTCAATTCATTATGCTTCTTTTCTTTATGCTCATATTGTTGTCATAGTACAGTGCGCCACAGCGAAAGTGGCTTCCTCATGCATGTTTCGTGCATGCATGAGGAAGCCATTTTCGCCGCGGCGTACTGTACATTGATGCCTTTCTGCCAGCCTAGTGTGCATTTCTCAACTTGGAGATAAGGTTTAGTTCGTCTCCTCTGATGGCACTATTTTAGACCTTGTCATAAAGTTGGAATAATATATTTCATTTTTAGTAGACTTTATGTCACTTGGAAACTTTTGTCTACAGCCTTCAAATATGTCTGCTCGTGAACCTGCAACACTGTCATGTGATGTGCCTTTAGGCTTTAGACTGCAAATATACCAATACCGTGTGGTTTTGATTACTATAGTCTTTATCATTATGTAGAAAATTTCGAATATTTCGTCCCTTGTCTGCAATAGTGAGCTATCTGCTACCACAATCTCGTGTGCAATAATTAGCATCTACTTCAGGTGAGTGCAATAATGAGTTTTATTTTATACCTATTTACAGCTCTTAATTGCGCTCACCTGATATAATAGATAGCTCATTATTGCGGACAAAGGACAATTTCCTCTCCACCGGAAAAAGGAAAGATTTGCAGGTCCAAAGGTTTACCTACCTGGATGACAATACTGATGCCTGAACATTTAAGATATTGTCTTGGAACATGGAAGCTATCAACATTGGATTTGTGTCTAGCTTTTCTGTATCTGAAACCTTGTTTTAGGTGTCGGAGGAGCTAGGACTTGGTGCACTAGCTCATACAGCAGCTGAGCAAGCTGAAGAATTTGTGCGAAAGGTGTGGGAGGCTTCGTGGAACGTATGCCACTTCCACAACCTACCAAAGTGGCTACAGGACAATGATTACCTCCACGCAGGACACAGACCACCTCTGCCCTCTTTCTCTGCTTGCTTCCGCTCCATCTTCCGCATACACACTGAGACCGGCAATATTTGGACACATCTGCTTGGTGAGTACAGAACTACTTCTTGCCACACAATACTTTTAAGTAAAGTTCACTTAAGATTTAAGACAAGAGAGATTGAATGAACAAATACAGTAAATCAGTCAAATGAATTCATTGAAATTGTTAAAGTAAATTAATGCAACAATTAATGCAGCATAATACACTTTTATTTTTTTACCTGTAGTAAAAAGTCTTTCCTTGGTTGCTAAGATAAAATATATTTAAGCTCTCATGCTAATTTTGATATTCATAGAGTTGTTGGTTCTGTACTTTATGGTAAGAACCATAAAGCCGATAAGCTTTTAACTATTTTAGAAAAATACATACCTTTATGAGTTAATCATTATTTGAATTATGATAATGGACAACCTACATGATTTTTTTTTCCTTCATTTAAATGAAGATTACAATTTTAAGAGTAAGATAACACGAAACATTGGTTGTTGTAGTCCCATTTGATTAACATGTAAACCTTAGCAACCTCATAATAATTCTGAATTTTTTTTGAGAGACAGTTCTTAGCACCAAAAAAATGTAGAAAAAATTTCAAAGCAATTGCTCAATCCGATTTTTTTAGGTTAATTTTTTAAATTTCCAGTATAGGGCTTTCCCATGGAGACCTAAACTAATAAAGTAATATAAAAAAATTGGATCGAGCGATTATTTTGAAATTTTTTCTATATTTTTTTTTGGTGCTAAGAACTGTCTCTCAAAAAAAAAAAAAAAAAAAAAAAAAAAAAAAAAAAAAAAAAATAGAATTATTCTGAGGTTGCTAAGGTTTACATGTTAATCAAATGGGACTACAACAATCAATGTTTCGTGGTACCCTTAAGTTACTGTGTTTTTTTTCTGAGTTATATAACTCTTCGTTAAATATTTATTGAAAGTGTAACTACTTCTGGAAAGTGTATTCTATCTAACTTAAAAGCCTCCTAGAAAAGGGGCCAAACATTTAATAAATATGTAAAATGTATTTAAAAAAATAGTTCTAAGTGTCAGAAAAAGTGTAAAACAAAAATAAACTTATAATTTTGTGTGATCTATTCATTTCTGCAATAAAAACTTGTCATAATTAAGTTGTCCATTCAAAAAAAAAAAAAAAAAAAAAAAAAAATACTAATAAGTCTGTTATTGATATTAAATTATGTAAATTTTTGTATCCAACTCGTTAGTTCAACTTGAAATGTTTTTATTTTTTTTGTACAGGTTGCGTCGCATTTATAGGAGTCGCAACCTACTTTCTGACACGTCCCTCAATTGAAATCCAGCTGCAGGAGAAGCTTGTGTTTGCAGCTTTCTTCCTGGGGGCCATCTTATGCCTCGGCATGTCATTTGCCTTCCACACGGTGCACTGCCACTCGGAGTGTGTGGGCAAGCTATTCAGCAAGTAAGTTTCAACTTAGTAGTTGTTTTTCAGTCTTGCTCAATATCTCTGTACTAGGCTTCTTTTGTCTTTGAAAACTTTTTATTCATAACACATCTTTGTGCAAATATAAATAATGTTTTCGGGCTTTTTCAGTTTTCAATTTGTCAAATGCTTCTGCTGTTATTTAATTGAATCACAATATTTTCAAGTACTGTACTGTATGATCAAATTACTAAAATCAGATAATGGTCAGAAAGTAATCTCAAAATCTGAGTGAATGTGTCGTTTTGCTATATAAGGCATTTTCTTTATTGGTCATTTTCAAAACATACAGACACAATCACGATAAAGGCACTGTTTATTCAAAAATATGATAATTTTTTCTCTCAAGAATTTCAATAGCTTACGTAAGGAATCTTCATTTTATAACTCACATTTTTGGGGGTTCAAAAATCTTTTGTCACTTTATCTTGACTTTGATAACGACCTTTACCTTTTGTTATTTTAATTTTTACTAACATTTCTTCCACTATGTATGTTTTATGAATTAATTTTGGACAGAGAATGAAAATGTTTTAATAAATGCTGTATTGACATTATTCAGTTACACAATAATGTATATTATGAATATATTCATCTGTGTCTTCAAGGCCATTCTATGAATGACAGTAATAGAAGCATTGTATATTCATTAAGGGATTGAGAATGAAAATTAGGAGCAATTAAAGTAAGATTCTTCATGGCCTTATTAATAAGCATTAAAAAGGAAATGGATGTAAGTTGCCAATTGTATAAGAAAAAAAGGGGGCCATGCTTGCTTGATGTATGGATTACTATTATCACTAGAGGTCGCAAAAATAGTCTACAGCTCTATGTTTAACAAAACAGTCACTTAAAAAGTTGCTTATTTTTCACAAAATAGTCTCAAAACAGTCACTTAAAAAGTTGCTTATTTTTCACAAAATAGTCTCTCAAATAGTCGGTCCAAAAATGAAGATTTTGGGAGTTCAATGATAATTTTACTCCAACGGGTGGTTTCTAGGGTCATTAATCAATTAATTTTATTTTTGTACTTGGAGTAATCTTATTAAAAGAAAAGGATAGGAATAACCAGCAAGGCCTTACCGATCGAAAGAGTCACAGCAGGTGGAAATTCTTGTGGTCACAGAGGTTCACTCGAAAGTTTTTACATTTTGAAACGTTTCGCATCGTGGAGATGCTTTTTCAGTCACAAGAAGAAGTAGAATGATTTGACTGTTGGCTTGCTGGCTGGTATCATCATTCTACTTCTTCTTGTGACTGAAGAAGCATCTCCACGATGCGAAACGTTTCAAAATGTAAAAACTTTCGAGTGAACCTCTGTGACCGCAAGAATTTCCACCTGCTGTGACTCTTTCGATCGGTAAGGCCTTGCTGGTTATTCCTATCCTTTTCTTTTAATAAGATTATCACAACCTAAATGGTTTATTTTCCTTAATTTGAATATGTACTTGGAGTAACTTGAAAAATTGAAATGCATAGTTTGCGTCTTCGCTCATCTCGAATTTTTCTAAAATCGTCGTAAAATAGGAAAATAATTGCAAATAGTCTCTTTTTTTATTAGCTCTATTGTTACATGAGATCTGTGGACATTTGCAATAAAAACATCAATTGTCTCAAAATTGAAAATAGTCAAAAGACTTTTTTTTGTGACCTCTAATCATCACTGTCGTGCTAAGAAAAAAAAAATGCCATGCCATCTACCCCATCAACAAACCCTTGTGAAAAGTTTGAGTTTCCGATGTTTGCAGCATGACTTGAATAAAAATGCTTAGACTCTCAAGTGGTTTATTGAGGTTAAGATTTTTGGGCATACCCTTTTTACTTTTTGTATCTCCAGCATTTTTTTTTTTTTTTTCTGGTTGAAAAAAATAATAATAATAATAATAATAACAATAATAAATAGTTCTGCATGTGACAGAAGTGACTCATTACACAAAGCTTGAATTGGTCTCCTCTGATTTGGAACATTTAGTAAGTTAGGAGGATATATTAATTTTGAGCAATAATTGTACAGAGTGATCAACTAATTTTTGTTGTTATTCTGGTACCTTTCAAGCTATACTGAAATAGGCCATAAATAAGGACAGTCATTTTCAGCTTTCTGTTTACTTAAAGGCAAACATAACTTGTAACTTGCTAATCCATGTGATCTTGTGCAGGCTAGACTACTGTGGGATAGCAATGCTGATCATGGGTTCGTTTGTACCGTGGCTCTACTACGGCTTCTACTGCGACTTCCAACCTAAACTTATCTACCTGAGTGTGGTGATCCTACTGGGTATCTCCTCCATCGTGGTGTCATTGTGGGACCGCTTCTCAGAGCCCAAATATCGCGGCCTTAGGGCAGGTGAGTCACAGTTATGACATAATAACATCAGCTATATCCTTAAATCCTCAGAAGAGAACAGTGTACAATGTACAACAGTTAAGTAGCCTTAACAACAAATCATAAATTTTAATATACTTATTCTTGGTGTGGTTAAATATTTCATTGTATGACCCTAATTTAAAACCAATACCAATATTTATAAATGAATTGCCTCTAAGCATAAAAGCATACATTATCATATTTTTCTTGAATATCGTAAAATTTCATATAAACAGGGTAAATAAAGAACAATTTGTTGGTAAGTGTGCATGAGTGTTTTAAGTTGGTGACCTGAACTGATGTGTATGCCATCTGTTCTAGGAGTGTTCATGACGTTTGGACTAAGTGGCGTGATCCCAGCGGTCCACTACGCGGTTGCAGAAGGCTGGTTCAACGCTATCTCGCGCGCCTCACTCGGCTGGCTCATCCTCATGGGTTGTCTCTACATCCTAGGAGCCATGTTCTATGCCCTGCGAGTGCCTGAGCGTTTCTTCCCTGGCAAGTGTGACTATGTGGTAAGTAATCAAATGGCTGTGTAGATGCTTATATTTATAAAATGAAACACAAATATTATTTAGCCGCGTAAATGAAATGAACAAAAGCCAAAATTAAGTTCACATAGGGATTTTTTATTTTTTATTTCTGATTTAACCAGAACTAGTTTTGGTTAATTTTGTTTGACCAAAAACCGATAAGCTCTCTCTCGCCGGGCTTTGGTTTTTACGATTTGAACACAACTAGTTTTGGTCACTTTTCTGGACATTGTCCAAATTTGGCTTTGGGCGCTAACATATATAATATTTTTTTGAAAAAGTTCCCGGGCTCTAAGAAATCTATAAAAAAAAAAAAAAAAAAAAATCAGAGTAGCATAACTTTGTACCCTCTATCCACTTCTGCAATAAAGAAATTTCATGTAAGTTGTCCATTTGTTTAAAGAACCTTTCTTCCTACTTGAACAGTTTTATAGTTTTCTAAATTTACATCTGAAATGGTTATTAGATTTCTGAACTGAACTGTAGCATGCTAACTAAGATTTATCACAAAGTTGGGAGCAATAACACTGATTTTGGTATTGTGTTGCAGTTCCAGAGCCACCAGATCTTCCACGTGCTGGTGATTGCTGCAGCATTTGTGCACTACCACGGCATTTCTGAGATGGCCATGTACCGCATGACTGTAGGCGAGTGTGATGCCCAGAATGATCCACCGCTCAACTTTTGAGAGGCCCAGAGGTATGTATAATTTTGTTAGCTAGAGCTTCATATCTAAGACTACCAAAGACTATCCTGAACCATCAAGTCAAGAATACTGTAGAATCCTTTTCTTTAATGGAGCTTCAACAGCCTGGCAAGGAGAGACAGGCTCTCAGACCGATCTATGTGAGGGCGAGACTATCGCGTTGCTCTCATCAGAGACTACACAACCTTTTATGCCCACAGACCAAGTCTCGCTCGTCAACATAGTTCAACCCCTCAATAGTTGCTACTTTATGGAACACTAAATGTTACAAATGGGCAAGTCCGTCACAGCAAAAAACATCAATACTTCAGCAGTGACTCTATAATCTCGCTGTCTTGTTGCAGGATGAAGACTGTAGGCTGTATGCAGCAGCGGCCGCAAGGAGCAGCAGACTTCACCTTTCTTGTGCCCCTCTCCTCTCCGCTCACCTCTGCCCCCTCTTGCCGGTATCCGCACCACAGAAAATGTCGGGCAAGAGTATTGTTACAAGTACATTCTTGTGCTTGTAACAAATATTTGGTTTGTATGTACCATCTAAGTAGCACATTTTCTGCAAATTCTTTACCTCACAACTTTTATTTGCTACACTTATTTTGATGTTTGATAGACATTGAGAGAGAAAAAAATACTAACAAAATAAGGAGCTTTAAGGTAGAGATAATGCCGGTCAGCTGTTTGACGTAGGTCCCTTTGATTAACATGTAAACCTTAGCAAATTCACAAAAATTCTGAAATTTTTTTGAGAGGCAGATATTAGTGCCCAAGAGCCATAGAAAAAGTTTCAAAACAATTTAAGGAACCAAATTTTTTTAATTAAGTTTTTAATTTGTCTCTCCATGGGAAAGTTCTATGCTGAAAATTTAAAACAAAAAAAAAATAATAATAACTAAAAAAAATCGGCTCGTTAAATTGTTTTGAATTTTTTTCTGTGGCTTTTGGGCACTAATATCTGCCTCTCAAAAAAATTTCTGAATTTTTGTGAATTTGGGAAGGTTTACATGTTAATCAAAGGGACCTACGTCGAACAGCTGACCGACATTATATTTACCTTAAGCAATTAAAAGAATAATGTTGATGTTTGGCTAAACCTTGTTTTGAGTTGCGAGGAGAGGGGTCAGGTTGAACCAAGTATATAGCAAGTTGGGTGCAGGCCTATAATGCAGTTCACAGTAAGTGCCTCCCTGCTAACTGCTTGGGGCAACTTTATAATTATTTTTAGTTGTTATTACTTATATTTTTTTAATCTTTTTCACTGTCACATCTTAAATCGTATCTTTGGGTGTAATTATTGCTTTTGCTCTTAGTACTCTTCATTGTAATGTTAAACTATAATCGTGAATATACAAGGGTCATTCAAAAAGTTTGCGACTAGCATATAAGTGGCAGTACTGTGTAAAATTTAATTTTTGTGTTAACCATTTGTATTTCTCATGCTCACATTTCAAATTTCAAGTCTCCAACTGATTTTTTTTTTTTTTTTTTTTTAATCACACCCTGTTGGGTACTTCTACTTGCTATTTACTTTGTCAATGAACCGGAAGTACCAGGGTCCAAAGCCAGGGGAACAACATAGTGGAAAAGCGCAACGATTTACCCCTGTGTGGGAAATAATGTTTTTATTGAAAATGGTCACCCATCCAACTACTAACGAAACACAAATATTAAATTTTACACAGCGCTGCCACTTATATGCTAGTCTGCAAACTTTTTGAATTACCCTCGAATGTCAAGTTTTTTATCCTCTATTTATGTCAGCTTATAAGCATTTCTATTTTGTAATAATATAATTTTTGGCGAGTTATTATTGCATATTTTTTAAGTAATTATGTTTTTAAATTTTTTTAATATTTACTGTACCAAATACTAGTTTTAAAGTAGCTAAGGTCGTTATTATTAAGAAATTTTATCCTTGTTCAGGTATTCAAAATCAAGCAGCTTTCTAATGAAAGTTTTACTGTAAAATGAGGGAATTTATCCTGTATGTTGAATTACATTGCTCAGAGATTTTATTGTGATCTAAAATATTGATGAAAAATCCGCCCTTAATGAGTAATTTAAGAATCTAATTTTATAATGTCTTTTTTAATTTCATTTTTTTATTATTATTATTTTTTCCTTTTATTTTTTTATTTCTTCAAATTTAAGACAAAAATTGAACTCTCAACATCATATTTCAATCATGTTTCTCATCACTGTCATTGTAACATCAAAATTTGTATATGCATTTCCAACAATAATAGTCTGCTTTTGTTATTTAATTCAGTAGTCGATTATTGCTATGACAAGTGCTCATATGGTCAAGGAGAAATATTAATTTATGTAAGTGTGTGTGTTGGGGGGGGGGGGGGGGGATTTTCATCATGTAGAGCAAACCTGATGCAAGATGATTTGCTGTTTTCGGATTCTTCTTTTGTTACGGATGTGAACATAAGTGGCAAGTTTAATGTTGTGAAATTGAGTGGGTGTTGCAGTGTCATGTTGTATACACTTAAATTAGCTCCCCACTTCATATTTCATAGACGAGACTTACTTTGTTTTTGGTGCTGACTACGCTCGTAACCTTTTGTTTCCCAACATATAATATCAACAGTCAATCTTGTTTTCTGTTTTTGATGAATGGTTGTGTTTCATAAAATGGCATTATATATATATGTGTGTATATATATATATATATATATATATATATATATATATATATATATATATATATATATATATAAATATGTATGTATGTATATATATATATATATAAATATGTATGTATGTATGTATGGAACATTGAAAATGAATTATTTCAAATTAATATTTAAAATATATTATGTATGTATCTTTTGCTGCAAGTTTGAAATGGTTTAGCTGGCTAGATCACTACTGTGTCCCTTCTTATTTTGTTGGGCTATGTTGTTTTTATTTGTTTTTATTTTTTCCCCTTTGTTACAAATGTATTTTTTATTTTGCTATGATTTCATTATTTGTGGAGTAATTAAGTCTTTCGTCAAAATAGGAGTGTTGATTCTATGATCCCAAATTAATGATGTTATGTAAACATATTTATTATTTTATGCCATGTTGTGTACTTTTTGTTACTGTGAATCTAGGAGCATTCATGGAATTATTGTAATTCATTGTAATTATTGGCAAGAAAAGAGAACTACTGCTAACAAAAAGCACCATGGAGAAATGTGTATGTTTATTTATTATATTTAGGGATATTAATAAGTCCGTTACATTTTAACATGTTCCTATAATTTCAACTTTGGTCATGGTAAAGTTGCTGATCTGTGAGTGACTTTATTTCAGACTTTTTTCTCTTATATCGTTGATTATTTAACAAAGACCCTTCTTGTTAAGTTAGCTAACAATTTAAACAGCTCAAGATTCCTGTTTATCCATGGTGCAGCAGCAATTCTGACTAAGAGTGAATGACTCTAACTGCAAAATGGACTAACAGCTTTTGCCACAAGGTTGTTAAAGTAACTATTTTGTGGAGTGTTAAAAGTAATTTTGACCACCACGCATCAAAAGCTGTTAATCCAATTAGCAGTTTTGCATCATTCGCTGCTATTCAAAATTGTTGCGGCACCATCAATATGAGTATTGATACTGTAGCTTCTTTTTGATCTTTTGAATTCGTCACTTATGGTGTCGTAAGTTTAAAAAGTTTTAATAACTTAAAACAGTGAGGTGCATGTATTTGGGTAAAATGAGCCTCTCATGCAGGAATCTTGTCACTAGCCTAATTATAGCAAAATGTCTTAATCTTGTGGATGTGTTCTGGTTAATCATTTGCTCTGACTGCTAGAAGTAAGAAAATTGTTTTATTTTTCTTATGTATGTATAAAATCTGAATTAATAAGAAAGGAACTAATGATTTTTTAATAGGCCTGTTTATATAATGTTGAAGCCAAATAATAAAGCATTCTCTTCTATTTTTTTTTATTTTTTCTTTGTTAGAAAACTGTGTGTAAAAGAACAAGAGAATTCCATGATTCCCCACTTACCCCATTTTGAAGTCCAGCAAAATACTGATGCTGCTCATAATATCTCAAACTGGTCAGTTCAGATAAATATTATTGGAAAGGAGGATGTTCGTGTGTTTGCAGGGCTGTGAGAATTCACTCTGCAGGGTGAGAATTTCAATTGTGTAAGGTTTAAACACAGCCCTTATCAGGCCCAAAGAATAATAGTGTTTTAGAATTTGAAAATTATCTTTTAAAATTATCAGTCATTGTATTAGTATAATTTTTGTCACTTTATATAATGAAAATATGACGTGATTATTCTAAGATAATTTTCTGCATGTTAATTTTATTTTTGTTTTTATTTTTAACACCTCAGGCTTCTGGGCTTGTACATGGATTATCCTCCATTGGAGGACAATGGCTTGTGATCTCCGATCGTTACACAATAAAAAAATTATATTATTAAAAATGGTGTATTTTAAGTTGGACCCGTTGATGTTTAATATATAAAATTACATATATATTTCCACTGTATCTTTTATTTTAAGGGTGGGGGGTAGGCTCAAACAAGACGTTTTGATAGTGTTCGTACATTTCAATTTTTTTCTTGGAAAGTTTTCATCTGATCGTTTTGAAACCAACTGCATACCTGCACTATATTATTAGCTATCTACTGTAAAAATCCGATTGAATTATAAACTCAAGTTTCTGAGATTAACTGTCCAGAACAACTCTGGAATTGAGTTACAAAAATTGCTCAAAAGATGGCGCTTCAGAAATTTGTTGGAAGTTTTTCTAGGTTATAATTGAATGAAACTTATTAAGGGTAAGGTAACACGAACAATCGATTGTTGTAGTCCCATTTGATTAACATGTAAACCTTAGCAACCTCATAATAATTCTGAATTTTTTTTTAGAGACAGTTCTTGGCATTAAAAAAATATGGAGAAAATTTCAAAACAATCGGACGATCCAATTTTTTTAAATGAATTTTTTAAATTTTCAGTATAGGGCTTTCCCATGGAGACCAAAACTAAAAAATTAATTTAAAAAAATTGGATCGTCCGATTGTTTTGAAATTTTCTCCATATTTTTTTAATGCCAAGAACTGTCTCTCAAAAAAAGTTCAGAATCATTATGAGGTTGCTAAAAGGTTTACATGTTAATCAAATGGGACTAACAACAATCGATTGTTCGTGTTATCTTACCCTTAATTCTTTTTACATTAGTTAGCGACTCTTTTACTCTAGGACCTCAGATAGTTTCATAATAATTACTGCAAAACAAACGGAAATAGTTATTTACTTCCTAGACAATTCCATTAGATGGCAGTTACGGCCTCCCGCCCACCGTTAACATGTATATTTTCATTTTTCCATGGCAAATACGAGGAAAAGTGTTCATTATATCAATCTATATAAATCTAATTAAGGTAGAGATAATATGTATCAGCTGGCCCAATGCTAAAAAAATCCCATTCATAAAAATTATGAAAAAAATTTAAAATGTTCTCCTCAACATCTCCTATCAGTAGGTAAAATATCAGGTATACAAAAACGAGCTTGTTTTCGAGTTATTAATTTTTAAAGTTGACTAATTTAACATGGAAGTTCCATTTTTCCATGTTAAATTAGAGAACTTTAAAAATTAATTACTCGAAAACTAGCTCGTTTTTGTATACCTGATTTTTTACCTACTGATAAGGGATGTAGAGGAGAACATTTTAAATTTTTTTCATAATTTTTATGAATGGGATTTTTTTAGCATTGGGCCAGCTGATACATATTATCTCTACCTTAATATACTGTATATTTATTGTTATAGAAGCCTTAAAAGGAGTGAAAGGATTTTAAAGTAGATCAAAAATGTTTGGACCAATATATAGAGTTGTTTACTACATGGGAACAATATCAACAGACAATTAAGGGTAAGGTAAAGCCACCAATGTTAAAAAAAATCCCTCACAAAAATTCTGAAAAAAATTTAAAATGTTCTCCTCTATACCCCCTATCAGTACCTAAAATATCAGGTATACAAATACGATCTAGTTTTTGAGTTATAAATTTTTAAAGTTGACTACTTTAACATGGAGAAATGAAACTCCCATGTTAAATTGGTCAACTTTAAAAATTCATAACTCAAAAACTAGATCGTATTTGTATACCTGATATTTTAGCTACTGATAGGGGGTGTAGAGGAGAACATTTTAAATTTTTTTCAGAATTTTTGTGAGAGGGATTTTTTTTAACATTGGTGGCGTTACCTTACCCTTAAATTATATATGCAAGTTTTATCTCCATTCAAATTTATTCAAGGTCCAGGTCAATTGTAATGTTTATGTTAAACAGATAATTTAAAACTAATATTTTATACATATTATACCGACAGGGTGGAGCACAATTTGTGTCCCATTAATTTTCTGTCATGGAGTTTGCATTGAAGGGTTAGTTGTGGAGCTTAGAAACTTTGTACCCTGATAGCTGATGTCTTTTTGTTTATGACCCTGCAATGGTGAATACATTTTTTATGAACCCTAGCTTTTAGGGGTATTTTGCCTCAAACTAAAAAAATATATATTTTGTATGGGATTTATCAAATAAGAATGATTTTTATTTTTATTAATGTGAACCAAATTTTTATATTAAGAGCAAATGAACTTTTTAAATAATCCTGGTGCTATTTTTAAAGTTAATCAAAACAACCCTTAATGGAAATTTTGACCACACACATCAATAAATAATCAATTTATTTTCTTTCTGATGTTTTGCCATTCATTCTCAACAAATCTTAACTGTTTTTTTTTTTTTTTTTTTTTTTTTTTGTATTATTATTTATTTTTTAATAAGTTCACATCACATTTTAAGTATTATACAAGAAGGAAAATTTTTACCCTTGATATTAAAATTCTTAATGCGAATCCATTAAAAAAATTGTGTTGTCTGGGGGGAAAAAAAAGTTTGATGATATATATATAGCAATTTTAGAAAGAAGATAAGTAAATTATTTGGTGTGGAGCCAAAATTTCTATGAAGTGGGTTAATTTTAAAATAACATAAAATGCAATGGATTCCAAAAATTGATATATGATTACCCACGCGGCCTTAAAATAAAAAATTTGTGCACATTTAATAATTTTTTAAAAATCCGATTTTTGGGTTTAAGATTTCTAGAAGGGTTGAGCAAAATTGTTTATCGCAACTTATAATAACCGTCAGGGTTAAAAATACACACTTCTCAGCTACAAGATTTGAAAACTCCATAAACAAAGCTTCAATATCAAATCCATGACTGAAAATTGGACACGAATTGTGCTCCATGCACCTGATACAGCTATAGTATACAATATAAACATTAATATTACTATCATAATATATTAAGTGTTAATTTTCATTTCATATATCTTAATAGTTGCTTTGTTCTAGAGGGAAACATCAAACAATGTGGGGAAAGTTCTAAGTTTCATCTTCTCCAGTTCCTGTTTAAGTGTCTGCAGTTGCTCACCCTCTGATCTGATAGTTCTCTGCAGTCGGCTGTGAACTGCCAACACCCTGTAGCATACAGAGCATGCACACAACATATATAATATTAAATACTATATATATATACGACGTAAAATTTTATGTTCGTGTTTGTTTTTACGAGACGATATTATATGTATATAAGCATTCAATTTAACGCTGAACATTTTTTTTAAGATATTGTAATTATATAAATTTGCCAATTAATGAATTTTATTACCTCTGATGATTGTATTTATGTACAGTGGAAATGCTTTCTTGGAGCAGCGTCAGTTCAGACTCAGTATTTTGAACCTGTTTTACGAATTCATTATTTTCTGCAATAATTTGTCTTAATTGCCGCTGCATCATTAATATTTCCATCTCTAGATCAAGTACCCTTCTTAAACATAACTGAAACAAAGAGAAAAATAATGTGCAGATACGTGGTGCAGTGTAGTAAAGGTAATTTATTAGTAGAATATTAATTAAAGTATAACAAACATTTTTTTTTTTTTTTTTTTTTTACTAATTGAAATATATGAACGGGATTTTTCATTTGTGAAAAATGTACATTTCAAATAATTTATTCAATAAATTTGGTTGTAATACATATATGTACGTATAATATAATAAAACAATCGAACTTTAATCACATTAAAATTATTTTGTGATAATCATAGCACACATAGATAAAAGTAAATAGAAATTAAATACACGTAGCTGATTCTATTTACAACCAACATACTTAAACAAGAAAAAACAATATGCATCATAATTAATACATATTATAATCCTCCAATTTGAAAGTTAAAAATATATCGTACACCGATACACGTACGATGATTTGGGCATATGGAGCTGTTTCAAAAAAGTAGCCTGTTGCTACATTAATTAATTATCAGTGCATGTTTCTCGTCATATAAATGCATGATTTTATTTGTGAATATTATTAATTGTGTATATATATATATATATATATATATATATATATATATATATATATATATATATATATATATATATAGTCGTAAAGGATTAGTGAATCCTGGCTAGCCTTCATGTCTTAATATTATAGCCTTAATATTAACTCTATGCTTCATGCATATATATGCCATTTATCATATATGTAGTTAATAATTATTGGGTGCAAAAAAAAAAAAAAACATCCACCCTTTAAATTCCCGTATAAATTAACAGCTTGTAATGTCGGCTATTCAGTGACGACACATGGCCACAGAGAGGCTTGGCTAGGTCTAAATGTGAAAGAAAATCAAAGCATTTGCTGAATGGACAACATACATGAAATTTTTTTATTACAGAAATGAATAGAGGGTACCAAATTATGCTACTCTGAATTTTTTCAGATTTTTTTGAGACCCAGAACTATTTTTAAATAATTATTGAAAGTGCGGCCACGCCCCCTGGAGGCGTCAATAGGCGTCCAGTCTCTATCCTTTTTATTAAGGCTGCAGGGGTGCCAACTGAAATCGCAGGACTTTCAATAATTATTTAAAAATAGTTCTGGGTCTCAAAAAAATCTGAAAAAATTCAAAGTAGCATAATTTGGTACCTTCTATTCATCTCTGCGATAAAAATTTTTCATGTATGTTTTTGTCCATTGTTGACTTTCCGAACAAATGATATAAGGCTAGCTGGTTTACGCCGCGCTGTCACAGAGTTGACACATTTTAAGTAAATGAATTGATATTCCATAAATGAACCTGCAGACAGGCGCGGATCCAGAAAAAAATTTCGGGGGGTGCCCTCTTCATAAGGCCAATGTTAAAAAAAAAAAAATTGGAGTGGGAGAAATGCCTATATTGCCCATGTTAAATCCAAAATTTCGGGAGGTGCCGCGGCACCCCCTGGATCCGCGCCATTGAGCTCTATACAAGGCTAGAGGGCTAATCAGCTGTTTTAGGCGCGCACGGCGTCTGGGAGGAAAGTGGGTGGTGGTCGGTGCTATCGAATGCCTGGTTGACCAACCTAAGAAAGTTTCCTTATAAAATAAATATTAAAAGTTACACTGCAGTTGGCAATTCTGAGGAGAATACGTTGGAATGTGTGACGAAAGCGCAATCTCCCACCCACTTCCTCCCGCCGGACCGTGCGCACAGTTTAACATTGAGAAGTATAGGGCATTATCCCTCTAGCCTTGTATAGAGCTCAATGATCCGCGCCTACATCACAGCATATAGATAGATGATAGATCGTAATTTTCGTAATATTAGCATGAATGACCTGCTATGACTGCCTGCTCTCCTCATACAGGCTTTCAAAAAGTCAAGCACCACAATCCGCCCAGTACTCACTCACTACACATCACAGCATGTAGATAGATCGTAATTATTGTAATATTAGCATGAGTGACCTGCTATGACTGCCTGCTCTCCTCATACAGGCTTTCAAAAAGTCAAGCACCACAATCCGCTTGCCATATGTACTGTACAGTGCATGATCCCTGCCTAACTATAAATAAACTGTGTAGTTTTTTTTTTCTACACTTAATTTCCTTATGTACTTCGATCGAGTGAAGAAAGTTTTAAAAGAAAATAAAGTAATTTTCTACAGAAAAATGACTGAAGTTCCAGTTCAAAAGTGTTTACAGTAAAAATAATTTTTTTATATTTGTTATTGAAATTATCATAAAAGTTAAAATTCTTGGCTAATTAATTATTGATTTTTGCACTGTAGTACTAGGACTAGCTATGATATTTTAATATTATATGTTTCGTCAAAACTTAATGGAGAAAAAATTCTAGAATAGTTTATATATATTAATAATCACGTCAAACACGAGGAGACGCAATCATCAGCAATTAAATATAATATAAATATAATTAAATAATTATAATATTAATAATTAAATATTGGAGGTTCCCTCAGGCTGGGACTAGGTCAAGGATCTCTGACTGGCTGATTTTTAACACACAGAGGATAAAAAAGTGGCCTTAAGCCCCCTTCCAGGTGGCCCTTGCCATGCCTGCAATGTAATGTCCATATGGCCCTGACTGGCCCTAACTTCTCCGTCCGAGCCTGGATTCCCTGATATTCAAACTTAATTTAATTTTAATTTACATTCAATTTCTCCCGCCCACACAAATCAGGTGACACGTGCACTGCTCACGTGACTTTCTGGAACGATAAAAAGTTACATATGTGCTACACGTTTCTGTGCGCCTAATACTCCCGTCTCTCAATCGCTTGTGGTACGTGGTCTCGAAGCTGGCGAACGTACTGTACATTCGCTCGCAGCCTGCCCGCCATAGCAGCCATAGCGCCTTAGCAGCGAGGCATGAAAGAAAAAGGAAGGAACCCAAACAAGCTGGTATTAACGTTGTGTCGGTTGCGGCAAAAGTGTAACGGCCGTGGCGCTTTTCGGAACTAATTTAGGCTCGACTCCTCGTAAGAATGATAACATTGTCATATTTGGAGGCAAATATCGCAGGCAATATTCATTATAGAACGAAATGCACTTGAATTTCTAATAAATGAAGAATTTGTTAATAAACTAGTATTTTTTAAGAATTTTAGGACCAATAGTTTAAGCGTGGTTAATTTTTTTGTTAAGACACAGCGAAGCGATTCCCGGACAACTCGGAGCGGGGGCAACTGGGAGCCGGACGGCTCGGAGCCAAACGTGTTTGCTAGGACAACTCGGAGCGCGGACAACTTGGAGCGCGGACAACTCGGAGCGCGGACAACTCGGAGCGCGGACATCCTGGAGCCATGGCAGGACAACTCGGAGCGCGGACAACTCGGAGCACGGACAACTCGGAGCCATGGCAGGACAACTCGGAGCGCGGACAACTCGGAGCGCGGACAACTCGGAGCGCGGACAACTCGGAGCAACGTATAATATACATATTCGGATCAATTTCAGCTATTTTCATCATAATGTCATATTCAATATTTTTCTGCATTCTTATATGCACATAAAATATTCTATAGCAACCATTTATAATTATATTTTTCTACTTAATTTATCCACTTAATTATCCACCTCATTCGTCGTTTTAAAGTTCCTTGTGTATATCTAATATTTGAAATTAAATAATACAAAACATTCATTGAAGACTAAGGGCTTTATTTATTTCTCATAATAATATTGAATATATACAATAACTTTATACAAAAAAAAATATTTCAGTTCATTAGCCCAATATTAACAATAATACAAAATTACAGTTAATTAAGTTAGTTAATGAAGAAATCATCAATGATTCAGAAGTCATGTAATAAAATCATAAAAAATCACAAAGTTTATAAACAATGGTCATCATGATGAAGGTGTTGATGTGCATATAAGAATGCAGAAAAATATTGATAATGACATTATGATGAAAATAGCTGAAATTGATCCGAATATGTATATTATACGTTGCTCCGAGTTGTCCGCGCTCCGAGTTGTCCGCGCTCCGAGTTGTCCGCGCTCCGAGTTGTCCTACCATGGCTCCGAGTTGTCCGTGCTCCGAGTTGTCCGCGCTCCGAGTTGTCCTGCCATGGCTCCAGGATGTCCGCGCTCCGAGTTGTCCGCGCTCCGAGTTGTCCGCGCTCCGAGTTGTCCGTGCTCCGAGTTGTCCTAGCAAACACGTTTGGCTCCGAGCCGTCCGGCTCCCAGTTGCCCCCGCTCCGAGTTCTCCGGATACCCAGCGAAGCGGATGACAACGCCGCTAGAGCCTAAAATAGTTCCAGATTTGCCGCATGGCGCTGTAGCGATTACATTCGTCGACGCATCGGCGTTGCTTATGATTTATCTCCTTCTTATTTTCTTCATGCAGCGAGGTTATTCTCGTTTCCAGTTCGTAGCATGCTGTGTAGATTTTTTGCACTTTATTTCTTTACAGCGTTTGCTTGGCTTTGTTGTTGTTTACATTCAGCAGTAGGTACTAGCTGAGAGGGAACTGGAATCACTTGATTTATTCCTCCTAATTTAACATATTTTTATTTTTTTTAACAATAATATATACGTAAGAAATAATTAATATACATAACTTGAACATATACATATTTTTTATTTTACCTAGTTTCTTAATTATTATTTTTTGTTGTGCAGTTTCCCCCTCGTATTCAAAAGTCCGCGGGGAAAGCAATGTTCGGTGATTGGCTGAATTTTTTTAAGAATCTTAGGGTCAATATCAGTGCATAAGTGTCATAAAATGGTCATTATTGACGTGAAATTTGGAGTCAATTTACATTTTATTTAATGATTTATTTTATTTTTCACAGATATCATTGGCAAATATTGTATTTTTTTCCATTTACTTGACATCTCAATCTATAAAATAAAATAATTGTCAAAAGTACCACGATTGTCATATCATATCGCAGAAAATAAATAGTTTTTGGTATGCTACTGCCATGTTAAATAGGTGCTTTTTGCCTACATTCACGTGACGTCATATTTTTGTGACGTATGGTGAAAGACCCGTATACTTAAACATAAATTCAAGTGCATATATTTTTTTTTTTTTTACAAGGATACACCCCTCGATCAGAGCTTACAGGCCTTACAGCTCGCGGCGGGGTAATGGGTATAGGGATAAGGGAGGGAAAGAATGGTGCATGGCCACGTCCTGTTACGAGTCCCAGCATTCGCTGAGGTGAGACTGAGGGAACCGTGGAAAACCTCAGTCAGGACGGACACCTCTATCAATAGACCAAAGTGATGTCCAAAAAGCCCACCACTGCACTAAACAATCCCCCAATTAATAGTAATTAATTAAAATATTCTGCCATAGAGTATTTTTTGTCGTTAAAAATATATAATTTATTTTGGTGTCAAAAGTCAAAAAGAATGTATTAAAATATTGGAAAATTTCCCGTATGTTTAAATAAAGAAAATTTAAAAGCATTCAATGTTTAAATTACAATTTTTGCTATCCATTTCTCCCGCTCACACACGCACATATATGACACGTACGTTTTGCTCACGTGACTTCTCTGGATGATAAAAAAGTCACATCTGCACGTTTCTGTACTCCTAATACTTCCGTCTGTCAATCGCTTGTGGTACGTGATTTCTGTGCTGGCGCACTGGCTCGCAGCCTGCCCGCCATGCCTTTAGCATGAAGCGCTGGCTTTCCTCGATCGTTTCCAGTATATACGTATATCACGGCGTAATTGCATGCTTTTTCGTTCTCTTTTACTACTGCTGTAAATAATTATATTATGTGTTATTCAATATACCTAATTTAATTAGTGAATTTACTTTAAATGTAATTGCTTTTCCTATTTATAATATAATTAAGAATTGGTCAAAATCATGAGAAAAAAAGAAGAATTTGGTGCTCGGTCTTGCGACGAGGAAGTAATTAACGTAACAATAAATTTGGGACTACTCTAGACGGAAGTGGGGTAACACGAATTAACCCTATATATGCGCATGGCCCATTATGAAGTGTGAGAGAGAGAGAGAGAGAGAGAGAGAGAGAGAGAGCACACTAAACTTTTTAGATACTGAATGGGTTTTCAGTACTTTTATTTTCACCTTACAGCAAGGACGTTTTAGGATTCAGTACATTAAATGGCTGAATTAAACCTTATTTTCAGTACTTTATGCACTTTTCAGTACAAATTTTGTACTGAATTAAACAGGGTCAATTTAAGTACACAAATTGTCCTTAGATTCAGTATCTAAAAGTTAAGTGTGAGAGATTATAAACAGAGGAGATCTCTGTTTTATTTTTTTTTACAGGGATGCACCCCTATGAGCTTGAAGCTCGCGGCGGGTTAATGGGTAGGGATGGTGGCCACGGCCCGTTACGCGTCCCAGCATTCGCTGAGGTCAGACTGAGGGAACCGTGGAAAACCTCAGTCAGGACGGACACCTCAACTTTTTATCAATACTTCAAAGTGATGTCTAAATAAACCTAGGGAACACACATAGGTGCATTACTACTGCACTGGGTGGAAAGTGAGACGAATTTACCCCAGGGAGGGAGCAGCGTAATTTTTTTACTTGAAATGGTCACCCATATCTAAATACTAAGCTGTAGAGTGTCATTTTTCTGCAACGCTTGTGAAGATCAGAAAAAATAATTTTATCTGACGATATAAAATCACTGAAATTGTCGGAAGACTTTTTTTTTTCTGCATTCGACTCCCCGGCTGGCGAGGGTCCGACGATTATCTCCTTACAAACCTACCCCCCTCCCACATGACCCACACAAATATGGATGGCGTGCCGCGGGGAAGGGTTACTCTCATTGTTCAACTCCTTGAAAAAAATTTACAATTAAGAAAAACTAATGTAATTGCCTTCTCAATGTGTCCTCTCCGTGTTGTTCACATGATCAACCGTGACCACGCTGACACTTCTCGGTCAAAAGAACCTGATATATTGCATTGATAAGTCTCACACATCGTATTCAAACTAGAGGAGCCTTGTGGCCATAATATGTCGTCAGACCCTCGTACTTTTAAACAATAATTAAAACTACCAATGAAAGTGTGACACGTGTTTTAAACCTAAAATTGGGCCTTTATACTATAGACTTTTATTAAAAAAAAAAAAAAATACATGTTAATCTGGGTTTCTTAGTCCTTTAAGATTAATTTGCTATTTTAAACACGTGCATTCACAGTGCATTCAAGGATATGGTATATGTATATGTATGTACAGTACTGTCGTACCGTCGCCTCGGATAATTTCCCTGTGCAGGCTTGTTAATCCCCATGCCTCATAAGAATAACACAGTATATGCAGTATATACCATTATGGAATATAATTGAATAATATACACTATTCTATTAAAAATAAATGGTGATTAACAAAGCTGCAAGTGGTAAATTTCCCAAGTTGACCAGTGTACAAATTAACACACTAGTATATATAATTATAATATAATTATGGTTCTGTGGATTCTGGAACTCGCAAATGTCGAAATGTCCATTTTTTATTCTTTTTTCGTTTCAAAAGAAGACACGTCCACATCACGTTTTTTTTAATTTCAATTTTTAAATTTGTTTGAAGTTATATCATAAGTGTATGTATCAGTATAGCATCATCCGAATAATTTGCTGGCCAAATCGTGTCAATTCGTTTAACACCCGCGCCGCGGGCCTGTTTATATATATAATATATATTATTATTATACAATATTATTACTTATTCGTGTTTATACGAAACAACGGGATTAAAGTCAAATGTTACACAAAAAAATAAAAATGAGCACTTCCATTATTGTTGTTTTACGGTTTTACCATCCATTGCAACATATATGTCTGATAGTTATGTTGGTGGTCGTGCAACATCATTGAATATCACTACAACTATATACTGCAAGACTAGTAAGTAGATTATTATAACTGAAAGAAAATAATATCCTATATTAATATTCAAAGAAAAATAATATATTGCATCATTATTAAGAGTTAATTACATAAGGGATTTTACAGCCACATTTGCTTTTTTTTTTTAAATAGCTTAAACTCGTGACAGAAACTTTTGTCATTATGTATGGATGCACTTATTTTATTATTTATTAATTTTAGTGCTGAATAAACACGTACTTGTACAATTTAAGGTACATAGATAAATAAAGACTATAATTTTTTCCATTGAAATTATAATATGTTGTTTCGTTTATTGTGTGTAATGAAAAATGAAACGTTCATAATTGTGTTACATTTATAATAAAAAGAACATTAAAGTACTAATACGCAGTGCATATTTTAGTCTCAATTTTTTATTCATGAAATGAATCTTATAATCTTAAGAATGTACACTATAATTATGTTATAGAGTATCTTAAGCAAATGCACGACAATGAAAAAAATATATATTGTAGTAGGAATAAAAGAAGAGCTCATGTTATTAATTAAGGTACTTATATTTTTTTATAATATAGCAGTAGCTGTAACACAATATATGGACAATACATACCTTTGACAACACGATATTTCTTTTTTTTAAGAAATTAAAAAAATAATTTCTTATTCGGCTTTATATCACCATGTCTCCAAAGCAATTAAAGAACGCAATTTACCTCCTGCTCGAATTTTTTTTTCCCGACAGCTACTCTCAAGATTTGCGGCCCCTGCAGAAACTGACGGATCTCAGCCGTTATCTGCAAACAAGATTTATTCGTTCTTAAGTTTTCAATTCAGTTTAAAACAAAAAGTTTATTAAGGTGGAGTCACATGGCGATTTTTACCATGCGACGCGACGCGAATAATGCGCACTTGCTGTAACATCCATTGGCGGCCATATTGGGCGATTAAAAGAAAAAGAGCATCGTAATTAACGCGATTACCTGCGAATTCGCCGCCGCATAGGATTTCACAGCTTTTAAGTTAAAATCGCGCCGCGTCGCCGTTGCCGCCCATGAAAATCCACCTTTATTCTCAAAAGAATTATAAATTGAGGTTAGGCAACTCCTTCAGCATCACAGTGCAGCGGGTTACATTCTCACTTTGTATGTGGACAATTTGACGGCGAGATGATGAGACAAGGCACGGATACATACTAATATGTCCGACTCGTTTGTGTCATGTATATTTTTAACAAAAACTTATTTCTTTAACAGATATAACAGTTATTTGCTACTACCAAGGTGTATAGAGGTTTATTATAAACCTCTCTATACACCTTGGCTACTACCACCAAGATCTGCACCGACGTCGGCTCCAGGCAGGCTCACGCCCAGACCCTTCAGCGCTCACCGTCGCCAATAGAAATATATAGGATGTTCTTATTTGTAGACATAGAACATATTTTACAGTAGATACATAATTTCATATTTATGTCATTATATAAATATATATGTAAAATACTTTAAAAAATACCTTTTGAAAAGAAAAGAAAAATTTGGTGCTGAAAACTATAGGTTCCTGGATTCGATTGTAAAAGCGATAGTTTTTTAAGGATTTCAAATTTGACTCGGTACCGGCGCAAAATTCTTTTATTAAATTGTATAAATTCAACGTAAATAATTATATATATATATATATATATATATATATATATATATATATATATATATATATATATATATATATATATATATATATGAGAACACAGTTGACAAAAAAAATACAATTAACGTTTGGTATGAATTAAAATTAGACTCAAAATGTTAAAGAACGAGAAACATTGATTGTCCGGTATGATTTCTTATCGTAAAACGTAAAACTTTTTCACAAAAATGAAGTTCACAATATCTTAATCCATTATCTTATTTCTCTGTCATATATGCATCTACTTTAGAGTTAAGAGAAAAGCTGTAATATTTTGCAAATATTAAGTTAAGTCAGAAAAGATGAGAGGCCTAATTAACTTAATTATTTCCAATGTACGTGCTTCATGTATTCAGCACTCGATGTTATAGGGTATATATAGGGTAAAGAGTGAATTATATAGAGGTGAAAATAGCAAGCGCAAAAAGTACGCAAGCAAATAGTTTGTTAATTATAATGAGTATTTTTTGCTAAAGCTATTATAAGCTGAAAATTGCTATAATTCGATCTTAAAAGAAAGTTTAGTGGTAGTTTATAAATGAATACTTCTCAGCTGAAGCTCAGGGATTGGAATGTTTTTTAAGAAATGCTTCATACGTACTGAAAGTTGTGAGTGCTGACAATGCGTTTGTTTATACACTACCGTGATCTTTTCAACGTGTGTGAGCTCCTCCGCGAGAAGCTGTACCTCAGCCTCGGCTCTGCAAACCTCCCACTCAGCCTGTCGTATACTACCCGCACGGAAACGCAGCCCCACACGCAGCACCGCCAGTTTACGTGCACCATTTTCCTGATGACATTGCATAATTTGCATGAAACATCAAATACAGTCAAATCAATTTGATATTCCCTACATACAGGTGCGGATCCAGAAAAAAAATTCGAAGGGGGCTGCCTCCATAAGGCCAATGTTAAAAAAAATAAAAATTGAAGTGGGGGAAATGCCTATGTTGCCCATGTTAAATCCAAAATTTTGGGAGGGGCTGCAGCCCCCCCAGATCCCCCCTGGATCCGCGCCTGCCTATATATATATAACCGGAAGTATAAAAATTAAATTTCTGGAATCCTAGTTATCACTTTACAAGATCATTATTAGTTACACTATAATCATAATTAATATAGGTATATTATTCGTAAATGCACAATCAAAAATGAGAATCAATAATCAGATTTTTTATATTCCCTGCACAGATAGTTCATTAAATTTGATTCTTCATTCCTTGATTATGTATTTACGAACAGTCTTAACGTATATTATTATAATTATATGTTAGAACCCAAATATACAAATATACAATGTGCAAAAAAAGTGATCAAACTTATAGTTCTGGTCAAATCGTAAAAAAAAAAAAAAAAAAAAAAAAAAACGTTGCAAGAGAACTCGTTGACTTTTGATCAAACAAAATTAAACAAAAATATCGTTTTGTTAAAATCAGAAAAATCAAAACTCAATGTCAATTGAATTTTGACTTTCGGTCATTTTTCTGCACATTTAACTAAAACATTTGGGCATTTCATGAACGTGACTTAATAATATTTATTATACGTTTTAGTCTCCCACTAAATTATATTTTATAACTAATTCGTAAAATACTACTGCAATACGTAGGGTGTGTTGAAATGCCGTAAATTGTTAATTGGTGGTATTTTTGTGTTCAAATACCGCAAATTGTTAATTTTTGTGGTACTTGAACACACCTCGGCGGGTGAATGAACAACTACGTGAATGAACACTGTTCAGCAATCTTTGTCATTTGCCCCATGGTCTAATTCTTTATTTAGTATTTATAGTAATATATTATATTATGTATATGTTGTGCCCGTGAAAGAGATAATAAATAAATGTGTATCTATAATGAATAATAACAGTTAAAATAATGAAATGAAAAAAAAAATGGGCTAAATATATAATATAAATAAGAAAAAATTGTTGAATCTAATGAAACACTTCAATATTTTTGTCATACAATACTTAATTATTAATAATAAAAATTTTAAAAGTAATTTGAAAAGCTGCACCTCAAATATAACATTCATAACTAAACATGCCCACAACATTCTATCTAAGTCACTCAGTTAAACTCTTATCGTCAAAAATAAAGGAAATGGATTTACCTAAATTGAAATTTTTTTTTTCTTAGAATGGACAACATACATGAAAATTTTTTATTGCAGAAATGAATAGAGGGTACCAAATTATGCTACTCTGAATTCTTTCAGATTTTTTTGAGACCCAGAACTATTTTTAAATAATTATTGAAAGTGCGGCCACGCCCCCTGGAGGCGTCAATAGGCGTCCAGCCTCTATCCTTTTTATTAAGGCTGCAGGGGTGCCAACTGAAATCACAGGACTTTCAATAATTATTTAAAAATAGTTCCGGGTTTCAAAAAAATCTGAAAAAATTCAGAGTAGCATAATTTGGTACCATCTATTCATTTCTGCAATAAAAATTTTTCATGTATGTTGTCCATTGTCACTAAACATTGTCAACATTTACCACAGAGTTACAGAGTTCTACACAAGGATGTTTTTGGTTCTACACAAGGCCTTGTCTATGACAATTACATATTATACAGAATATACAAAAATATATTATGTATCATACAGATCACAAATAACTTGCCAGTAAGAGAGTTTTACTCATTATTTTGAAAATGTTGTGTTTAGTTATGATTGGTTGATTATAGCAACTCTAAAAAGAACTACTGCCATGGCTAGAAAAAGGACTACTAAAAAGGTGTACTGTTGTTTGTTATTTACGTAATTATGTTAGCCTATAAAACATTTTTTTTTTCACATATTATTGAACTAAAATATTATAGCGACATTTACCATGAATCAAGCAAACTATAATATCAATTAACTTATATAGTTAGAAAATAAGAAAATAAAGCGCGAATATTATTTAGGCAAGTTCATGACACAATCAATGTGTATTATTTGTTTAATTGTTTGTTCATTTTTTATATATATAAATATGACGTACTTGTATTGTTTTGTACAATCGAAGAGCAATAAAAAATTATGAATACAGTTTTGATTAAACGTGTGAAAAAGTCACCAAAAGTCGAAATAAAGTTGACATCAGGTTTTGATTTTTCTGGTTTGACCAACACTAGTTTCGGTTAATTTTGTTTAATTAAAAACCAACGAGTTCTCTCAAAACGGGTTTTTGTTTTTTACGATTTAAATAGAACTATCTTTAATTAAATTTAAGAACCAAAAGCTTAACTATTTCTTCATTTAGGTTTTTTATGAAAATGTGTTTCATAAAAAATGTGTTTTGGTTTCAAAACTAGTTTTGGTCACTTTTTTATACTATCCGAATACGGCTTTGGGTCAATTTTACATATATATTTAAAAATATATATGAGTAGGAAGGACAGAAGACAGGAACGTCTGATGAGAATGTTAAAACAACTTTATCTCTAATATTTTTTGTAATTTCATTGCGTAACTTTTTGCTTTTTAAAATATATAACACTGTGTTTATGTCATGTGTTTTGCAAATTTGATAATTTATCTTCCAGGATGATAATGTGAAGTTATTGTAACTTAATTGAAATCCAAAGTATAAAGCCTCTGTGTGAAAAAAAAAAAAAAAAAATCTACAGCACAAAAAAGGAAGGTGTACAGCATGGTCTGTTGCTCACCCTGATGTCTCGATTTAGAGTGCGGATGGTATTGAGTGGCACGACGATGGCTTCTTTGCACCCTGACACGCTTGACACGGACGCCAACTCGATTTGTCCACGAGGCATCAGTAACTGAACCTGCACAAGCGGGAAGCGATCGATACATGGGAGAGTTAACTAATTTATTATTACAAGTAAATTGTTTAAATTATTTTGTCCTATTTTTCGGTCTTCATGACATAAAATGGAGCAGAAGGAATGTTCATTGCAGTACATGCAGAGTACATGCATGTTGGATTAATTGGATTGCACAGGTGAGTATCCACCTTGACGTCATACTGTCATTTACTACTAAAATGTAAAATCATACACGGAGAAATTTTTCGATCGCACATAGTTAACTCTCTATATAAATCCTTTTTGAAAGTGTAAAAAGATTAAAATTGCGTATTGGCACTAACATTTGACGTTTACTAGTGTTAAAATTTTGCTCTGTACGTAATTTTTGTTTATTTGAAGTGAGCCTAAAAAAAATCACAATATATATACTATCATATATATATGTTTATAAATATTTTTTCTGTTGTATTTCTTACTTCTGTACGATTACGATGGCGTGAAATTAAATTATCAATGAATGTTTAGTGCTTTTACTATGTATTATTATATAGTAGTGTTTTGACTTTTGAGCGAGAAAACCTCAGCAGAAATGTGGTGCGGTGGATGTACAGGAAATAAAAATTCACTTATCCTCAGCAAATGAACATCCTTGATTAGAACAAATTGGTAAGCAAAAGGTAATCATGATAAATTCAAAGACTTGATAACTACAAATGAAAATCTACTACAGGTTTTTAATGAACATTTTACTGCACTTCATGACCTTTAAGCCACGCCCATGATTATGTAAATTAATAAGCAAGAAATAAATTCAAGTTACTTATTTTGGATTGATATTATTGAAATTTTATCCCACCTCTGTATTAAGCAAGAGACGCCGCTTTTGCTGTAGTGCTTGTTCCAAATGCCCCGTGAGATCTCGCTGGCGCCGGCGCTCAATCTCGAGACGAGCATCAAGCGCTCCGAGGGCAGCGTCCGCCTCGGCTACTTCGAGCGCGCTCGCCTTCACCTGCCAAAGTCACACAATAAGTTTTTCATGTTGATCCAGCTCGTAGTTCTTAATTTTTAAGATTTCAAAGTCTTCAAAGTAAACATAATTTTTCTTTTCAGCTTAAATTTGACAAATAATTATTGATAATTATAATAAAGCAATAAAAATTTCATGTGTCCCAGTAAACACAACATTGTCGGTCCAGTGTTGGTCTAGTGCTGAGAATTTTGGGCCAGTAGCCCAGTACTGTACCAATACTCTAAAGTGCCGGTCCAACACATTTTTGACACCCTGTGTTTGTTGAGTTGAGATGGAACATTTGTTTCTCTTTATTTTTTTTTTCAATTTTATCATGATTTTACTACAATAAATTGTGTATCATGTTTATAGCTAAACGTTTACCCTGCTCACGTTGGGTAGAGAATTTCACTATAGCTTAATTTCATGTTGTCACCTCCCAGGGAAGTATTAAAATTTAATCCTCCCATCCATATATATATATATATATATATATATATATATTAAGAACCGTACGAAGAAGTAACAGTCAGTTGTGAAAGTAAAACTGCATGGTATAGTATTTTCATATTGTCATCTATTGCTTCTCGCTGCTGCACTAAATAGATACCATAAAATTTAAATATAGTTGCCTGAAAGTGAAAGTATTCTTTTGTTTCAATCAGTTTTGTTCTGCACTATATTTTGATATGATGGAAGGGTAAATTATCACCCCAATGCGTTCGTACTCTGATCTCCGCCTCGACTTTGGCTCTGCGCAGTCTGCAGAGCGCAGACCAAGCGGTGGTGTCCACGCTGGGCGATGCGTTGCTGGCTGCGTCCATCACTCGCAGCGTGGCCATGTAAAGTCGACATGGTTCTGACACGGGCTCTATCGGAGGCGCCTGCACGTGCTCCATCAGATGAGCTAGCGGAACTTCCTCACCACTCGCCGAGTGCTGCGGTGCTCCGAGCTTCCGGCTCATAAAGCGGAGGTGAGCTGCGGACAGCTGGACAGCTGGACGTCGCCTGTTAATGAAATCGAGTTGTGTATAT
Organism: Siphlonurus alternatus; assembly: GCA_949825025.1. Classification (NCBI taxonomy): domain Eukaryota; kingdom Metazoa; phylum Arthropoda; class Insecta; order Ephemeroptera; family Siphlonuridae; genus Siphlonurus; species Siphlonurus alternatus. The sequence continues at coordinate 22,538,839 of OX463788.1, read as the reverse complement.
AATATGTTTGCAAGCATGTAAAAACAATACAATACAATGTACTTCGTGATAGTGGAACAATTTGTCAATTGGTAACTTCTTCGTTCTTTGTCTACTCTAAAACCCTATTATATGTCAAGAGTATGTAAGTTTTTCGCATTTGGTGACGTAACTGGTGGTTGATGTGACATGACACATGGCTTAAGAGGAAAATGTTACCTTATCTCTAATATTTTCTTTGTTATTATCATATTCAATTAAATCATATAATCTGTTCTGGTGAGCATAATTCCAAAGCGCTCACGAATGTTTCAATATTTTCACTTCAACTCACCTGTAGATCTTGGCAAGCTGATCCACGATCATGGGTGAGAGCTGTGTAAACTCTCGGCGGAAACCTCGTGCCTGCTGACGGTCGTGAGCCAGCAGTGTCTCGTGATGCTTACGCTTGGCATCACAGCGCACCTGAAGTCGCAGTCTCTGTGCACCTAGACGTGCAAGCTTGTCATCACTTGCTTCCAGTTCTTGCCTGTAAAAGTACGTAGATGCACATAATGTTTAAAACATGTTGTATTCTATTTTATTTGCTCTATTGCTGGGCTCAGTCAATGATATAAATTATATACAGGGGTCTTACTATAATAATTAATATAAATTTGAATACTTTTGAATAATTAATATAATTTGAATAATATGAATTTGAATTGTGGGGTATTGTTCATACCAAAACAACATTATTAGTTTTTCTTTATACAAACAATATTTGACTTGTTGGATCGGAAGAATGAGTGCAATGCTCATTGCAGGGATCAATCATCAAGGATATCAATTGCAAGGATATCAGATTTAAATTTAAAATCACACAACGATTATCTAAGGTACAGTCATAATTTTTATCAATTATTTCTGTCAGAAGGATCATTTTTTTTTTTTTAATTCAAAATTGTTCTAAAACTTAATTGCTTATAGTCTTATAGTTTGAGAAAATTCACATCTCAACTCCATTTCTGGATTCCGTCCATAAGGCTCCATGTTAAAATGTTAAATTTTTACCATAACTTTCTCAAAACTGGCTACTTGGCTAGACACACCCATTATCGGTGAGCTTTAATTAAGTCCTCTGCAAGTCTCAATTAAATGAAGGAGACCAGTTCCGAAATTCCAATCAACTGAGATTTTTTTTTTTTTAATTTCCAGATCTGAGCCACGTACGTTTTTACAAGTTACATCTGGAATATTGCCACATTGCAGCTAGCATTGCAGATTGACAAAATATTTAACATGTGATAATAGCAATGTTAGTGATAGTGGGCTGAACAAAATGTCAATTCTTTACACATTAATCTTCTTTTAAAATAAAATATTGTGTTCTATTTAACTTTTAAATCAAATTAGGAAGAAACGAACGAAAATGACCACGCCCAAAAAGACAAAAAATGTTATACATTGTTTTAAATGCCTATAACCCTATACAACCCATCTATAGTTATACACCAATATACTTCTAAGATAAGTATTAGCCTGCAGTCTATGTTGTATATACTAAATACTAAAGCGAACCTTAGCTGTCGCTCCTGCTGCAGCATATGTGCCCTTTTCAGGCTCCACAGCTTTATGCGAGCCACTTTAAGCTCTTCCTGATGCACCGCGGCCTCGAAGTCCAGACGACGTCGTGACAGTCGAGCCAGGGTCATATCGAACCGTTGAGAACCATCCTGAGCAAATAACATTGTAAAAAAACTGCAAGGTGTGATTGTAGACCGTGCTACAAAATACAGTGATGAGATACATAATACTAATATGTTTTACTGAGCAAAAATAATCGTCTTACTCATGCATGATACCATGTATTCTATATGATGTGTACCTTATATTTGGGATGAGATAAAATAAATAATTTGAATTTAAACAGACAAAATAAAAAAGGCAAATTGAAAAAAAACAAAAAACAAAAAAAAAAAAACAAACAAAAAAAAACACATTTTTATCAAAAATATTTTAATTTATATTATGTCTACAAATATATAATATAATTTAGTAATCTTTTTAAGAAAAACTGTTTTTGATCAATTAAAAATATTCATCTGATTGACATAATTAAGTTACTAACTGTTTATAACTCGTTGAGAGAAGATTCTCTTTTTACTAAAAGTCAAATCTATTTTCCAGTAGGAGAATTTTTACTGAGATGCTGTCAACAACTTTTATGTCTACTATAGATTTAATTAAGATTCAGTTTCATTAAATCTAGGGTTAAGCTGTATATAGGATTATTGGATTATGTATATAGGATATTGTTAAATGTTTGCAAATACCTTTAAAGCAGCGCGAAGCTGGGCCCGTTCTTGTAGCAGCTGTGTCCTATAACTCTCACGTTCAAAACGCACATGGGCCAAGTGTTGCTCGAAACTCTCCACCGATCGCCGTTCCTCCTCCGTCCAAGAACTTGCTAGTTTGATCTGCCATCATGAAGAAAAAAAAGTATCAGGCCGCTTGTAAGGAAGGGTAGGTAAGATAAAGAAGGGTGGGTTTATTTTAATATGGACTGGGAGTCACTGGGACTGTTGCGTATTGACAATATTGACATAAAATAATTAGGTATTAAAGTGAACTGCTTGGAATAGATTATTCCATTAGCACACAGGTCATCAGCAATTCGTACCATGATGCAAGGTGGTGGACTGGGGTCCCTTGCAAGCCGTTCCTGCCAGCGTACGTCCACCCGGTCGTCCATCATTACGAGCAACGCGCGGCCACAGAAGCTGCCCGCAGAGTGAGCTGAGTGTTCCGAACAGCTAGCAGTACCTGCTTCGTCCTAAAAAATCAGCACTGCAGTACAGTCTTTCAAGCGAGAGTTTAGGTCTAGATATTTACGAAAATTGTGTAGCATACTTATTTCCCCCTCCCGTTGCTGGCTAAAACAATGCAACTGGAAGCGGTACTATGTGTAATTTACGCCATTTCCGTCAATTTCCCAAACGTAAACTCTCGCTTGAGAATTTAGACTAAATTATAATTTAGTAAATTTAGTAGAAGTGTTTTCCGATAGTAGGTAGTTATAAGCTATATCATTTCACAGTGTCTTTAAAATAATTTATTCTCTTTAATTGTATTGTAATGTGCATAATGAAATGATTAAGTCATAATAAAAAATAGGAAGTTTAATAAAAGAGAATAATAGCTCTGTTCGTAAATACACAATCAGAAAGAATCGATTTTCATTGATGAACCTTCTCACCTTCTGTACATGAAACATAAGGTACATCAATAAAAATCGATTATTTCTGATTGTGTATTTACGAACAGACCTAATGTAATTAAAACTAATTATAATTTTACCCTTACCTTATCTTGCTCAACATTAAGAAGTTCTGGTTTTTCAGAAGAATCCCATGTTGATAAAACAAAGTCATCTTCGCAGCTCTCATTTAATTCTTTACTAATTTCCCTAAGCCTTTCATAAATGTCTTCATATTTTGCTAACTCTTTTTCTTTTCCTTGCCATAGTTCATTAAATTCGCAGTTGAACAACTCTTTCAGGTCTCTGATGATAGTATTGAGAATGAAAGCGTGTTTAGATGCTTCGTGAGTGCTAATGTTGAGCTCTATTTGCTGGAATGGCATCACGAGGCTGAGGGCTGAAGACTGCTCGGGTGTCAGCAGCGTGTGTGTGGCCGAGCCGCTCTGCACCGCCCGCTCCCTGGCGTCCTGCCCGCCTCCACCCGCATTCTCAGGGCTATTGCTGCCCCCGACACGAGCCTGTGCGTGCCACAACTCGCCCAGAAGTCGCTGCACACCCTCCGCCACACTCCTGAAGCTGCGTCTGTCTAGTGGACTTGCGTTTAGCCGCTGCTCAAGCTCGCTGGAAATAAACATAGCTCATGTAGAGCTCACCTACAGGTCTTATTTTAAAAAAGATATTTTTTTTTTAATTATAATTTACTGTATTTTGGGCAAAACTATACATTTTAAAATTTGAAACGGATAAATTCATGATGATGATTCATGATGAATCTTTACCATCATGATTCATGATGGTAAGGAGCAGACCGCGTGATAGAGCAAGTGGGGGCTTCGAAATGTCACAAAATCATCCCACAAAATGTAATTTTTCTTCAGCTCATGCACAAAGGTCTTATACATGTCACATATAATTAAGTATCGCAAAATGAATGCATGAATTTGAATGCTGAAATGTATTAAAGTAATACTATGAATATTATTCTGAATACAATAAATCATACGTTCAACACACACATACGCTCACACACACAGCACACTTATTTATACTATATAAAATTATATATATATATATATATATATATATATATATATATATATATATATATTATATAAACACAATTACATAGTATATTATGATTTAATTTATCGAAAGTGTTTATAAAAGTAACAACCCACTTTAAAAATAACTTATTTGCATGGTATATACCGTATATAGCTGGACAGTATCATTTTAAAGACCGCGCGAATACTCTTAATTGAAGAATTATTGTACTGAGACAGGCATAAAAATCTTGAAACTATTTTTTGTTTAACTGAAATGAAATCACTTACAACTGAAATGTGGAAATGTCGATGTATAATAATATCATCGTCCAAATCATTGTTACATGATCAATTCTAATATAATTGACTAACATTGGACCGTCCAATGTACTATATGTAACCTCCTATGTTAAAAATGTTAAAAGTGAAGTCGTTCGAGACTCTGCAGATAAATGTGCAGACTCTGCATTCAACCAACCTGGCAATGCAGAGGGGCAATGCAAGTAAAGATTTTTACGCTAGCCACGAGCGCGCGATACTATATAGTCAATTAGAATTGGTCATATTAACAAAATGAGCTTTTATCGTAATTTTTTTTTATTTTCCTAATTGGTGCAATAGTCCGAATAAAAGTAGGACAGCGCGTACGCTTTTGTAACAATTACTCTAACTGTTGTTCGACGAAATCTCTACAGTGAGATACATTTTATATTTTTTATATTTTATAGATATATTTTATAAATTTATACTGTATTTAATACTGTCGTAAATACTGAAGGTGGCACAATACTCTTCTACACACAAAGTATGGAAAAAGTGAATATACGGGCAACAGTGCTCAATCAGGTAAATAAAAGTCCTACTTGACTGTAGGATGGAAGACTTAGAAACATTGACATTGCCACATTTTGACTGCTAGAATTTGACCTTAAAAGTTTATTCTGACTTTCACGGTATATACCAATATAAAAATATTACGTTGCTTCTACAGTGGTCTCCCATCTAAGATTGCTGTATGTTGCGAACCCACAGTTTTACACTTGCTTCTTATTGCGAACGTATACCTGTCAGTCATATTCTGCCACGGCTTGAAGCTTATGAGGCGCGTCACAGAGAGCACCAACTCGTGGCGTGCCACCTCCTCCAGCATCTCGGCTTGCGCACAAGGACCGCTCGGAGACAACGCGAAGTTGCGCACTGTGAGTAAGCGCGGTCCAATAGCCTGTCCCAACCGGTCCCACGAACCAAGATTGTTAAAATTCCATCATGACTAAATTATTAATAACAAATTTTAGAAAAAGGAGATGATAAATTTGTTAATAAATCCAAATTTGTAAAATGTTTAATGTATGCTGATGATTCATGGAAAACTTTCCCTTCGAATTTTTACTTTAGATAACTGCAAAAAAAAAAAAAAAAAAAATTAATCATCCTATCCTATCCTATCCTATCCTATCCTATCCTATCCTATCCTATCCTATCCTATCCTATCCTATCCTATCCTGTCCTGTCCTGTCCTGTCCTGTCCTATCCTATCCTATCCTATCCTATCCTATCCTATCCTATCCTATCCTATCCTATCCTATCCTATCCTATCCTATCCTATCCTATCCTATCCTATCCTATCCTATCCTATCCTATCCTATCCTATCCTATCCTATCCTATCCTATCCTATCCTATCCTATCCTATCCTATCCTATCCTATCCTATCCTATCCTATCAAGGATAATTATTTTGTGATATTTACAATAATTCTGTAAATTACTTTTATTACATACAACTTGTACTTAACAACAACTATCAAATCAATGATGCAATTAATATATATTATGCAATTAATATATACAAAGCATTGCAAATAAGAGTCGAGGAGTTCAGGGACTTACGGGTGAGATATATTCCATTATTTGAAGTTTGAATTCTTTTACCGAGTGAGTTCGAAATTAATTTAACGAACCTAGCCACCATACATAATCTCTTTACTCGTATCTATGATGTCAGTCAAACCAAGATGGCGGTAAAACTCCTGAAGGTATGCAATTTGTTGGTCATCCGTGTAATGTAAATTGACGCGGCACAGGATGAGAAGTTATTAGAACAATACATAATAACTAATAACATATGTGCACGTTATAATTAAACTAATTTGGCACCAAAACTCGAAAAAAATGCACACCTCTAGTGTCCATATCAATTTCAGCAAAGCCCAAAATTAAAATCGAAAAAAGCGAAGCCCGAAAATGATTTTTATTTTAAGCTGTGCGTGTGTGAATAAAATTTGCACTTCTATTAGGTTCGGTGCAGTTTTTGATAGACAAATTTCAAAGCACCGTCTGTGGACTACACTAGCTGATATGTTTTTAGAGAAAAATTATATTTTTTATCTAAGATTTTAATAATTTAAGAACAATTTTAAATTGTAAAGGTTCTTTTGTCCTTTTCGGGTACAAGTCAATATTTTCAAATCATGTATTCTTTTCCTACTATATAAAAACTTGAGAGAACTTTAAAAATGTTGATACATATACAGTATATTTATATTGCAGTATATTTATATTGAAATCGTGTTTTTGATGTTGTGGTTATTTTTAATTCGAAAAACATGGGAAAATTAACATTAAAACATGTCAAAGATATGGAAGGACCAGGTGAAGAGTTGAGCACCTTGATACAGCGTCCTTGCACATGCATGTTTTGCCAACACGAGTGCAGTACAGTCTGCGTGGCATGGCCTTGCTGCAGGCACTGCTGCTCCATGGCAGCTCGTTCCTCCGCTAGGTGGTGCTCGGCTGTCAGCAGTGCCGCCTGGCACCCAACTTCGTCCAGCAGAAAGGCACGCAGCTCGAGTCGCTCGTGCGCAGGAAGCTCTTCGTTCTCGCGCAGCAGCACATCCAGCTAAATGAACACGCCAACAGCAAACTGATTCAGGTTAGCAGAAACCTCTTATATACTTCTTAGTTCAGGGAGTGCTTATTGGCAATAAGCATAAATAAGCTATAAATAATATTTTGCAATATAAACTGTTCACAATCTCTTAAATTTTGCTTTAAAATGCTTTAATATACAGTACTATATAGCTGTTCAGTACCAGACAGTGTCGATGTACCATATCAAAATCAGCAAGACCAGTTAACACAAGCACAGCAGTTTAAATTTTATACGATAACACGTAACAATATATATACATTTTTAAACGTTTTATTAATTCATTGTCTATCATAATAATTATATTATATAATTAAGTTGTCTTCTAAATACAGTCATTTATATGCGTATTGTGTATGATATTTGTTACTTTATATTTAGGCCTTGCTGCATACTAAATGTACTGTATTTTAAACTTTCCTCTTCAAGGAACAAATTACAAAAAAAAAAAAAAACTTTCTAATTAAAATAATCGTATGCATGCCCCTCATATACTAACAGGGGGCCATTCACAAACCCCAACTTTAGCCCCAAGTTTTATCCCTGGTACTAAACATGGTGCTAAACCAGGGGCTAACCATGTCTATCTCCTAGTTTAGCACCATGTTTATATAGTACCAGGGATAAAACTTGGGGCTAAAGTTGGGGTTAAAGTGCTTTGTGAATGTCCCCCACAATTTCTTTATTTGTTTTCCTGTATGGCCCCTATGGCAGAATTATAGAATCAGTTATTAAATTAAATTTAAAATTTTATGAATTGATGATGTTAATTAATCCAAAATCAAATGTCCAATAGTCCATTAGCTATCGAGTAAACACAAGCATAATAAATGTGCTGGACCAGTGCTGGCACAGAATTGGCCGAACAGACTCAGCACTTGGCCAACAGTGTTGGACTGACAGAGCTGTTTATTGGGTAGCGGTGTCTTAATGACGTTTGACGCCTTCCTGTACGTCACTCTAAATTCCTGGCGTAAAAGGAAAAATTGGGACTTTGAAGTGATTCTCCGATACTTAATTATAATAAGGTCTCGAGATTAATTCTTATCATTATTTAAACTTAATGCAAAAATCCTTTCAGAACCGACTTACTGCATCAATAAATACTTCATTCCATCAAAATAATTCCTATATCGATCATGTCTTACCAAAGCAATTAATAAGTACAAAATAAAACATTAAAAACAAACAAAAATATTTTTCTTTAATACCTCAGTGCGAATGATATTGAACTCTTCTAATAGTTTTCCCTTGGTCCCCATTCTTTCTTCGTCTACAGTGTGCCTCTCTTAATCTCTTGTTTACTGTATTTGCCTAGCAACAGCATTGATTGTATATTGTACTGCAGCATACTTATATCTACTCTATTGAATTATATTTTATACTGTATTATACCATGTATGAAGATGAAGAACCTCGTACACATCGTTACACTATACAGGCGCGGATCCAGAAAAAAATTTCGGGGGGGTGGGGGGGGGGGGGCTGCTTCCATAAGGCCAATGTTAAAAAAAAAATTTGAAGTGGGGGAAATGCCTATATTGTCCATGTTAAATCCAAAATTTCGGGGGGGGGGGGGGGGCTGCAGCCCCCCCCCCTGGATCCGCGCCTGACACTGTACAAAATATGTTCGAGATAAGAATTAGTCTAATATTTAAATTGAATGAAAAATTATTATGCAAGTTGTTACATAGCTTTTTATCAACATTTATATGTTTGTATATGCATGTGTGTTTAATTCACTACTTTTAAGCTACTTCCAAGGATTATATTATAATTATGCTCTTTTTCCCGTCATATATTATTATACCTTAACGAATAAAATTTAATTTCTTATTTACTGAAATAAAAAGAAAATTCACTCACGACCCGAGTCCCGAGTCAAGTGGGTTTAACGATAAATCTCAGTTTATTCTGCGTCTTAATGTTATATTAAAAATTTCTGACAGACGGAATCGAATGAAATAAATTTTAAAAATTTAAGAATGTTCTGAAATTTAATCTCCAAATGGCCGAATTCAAGTGGACGGTTTTCTCATAACCGTCGTATAACAGCTCCATTTCCGTTTTCCGTCCGTAAGGCCCAATGTTAAACTTCTACCTCAATTTTCACAAAACTGATAAGACGGATCCACTTAAAAATTTAAATGCCACCTATTGATGGCAAGTTCAAAGCTCCCTGCAAGTCTTATTGCATTCAAGGGGGCCGATTCCGAGATCTTAATGAACTGAGATTCATCCTTAAATTAAATACATTTTGCAATCAGCACTGTAACATTCCTTGTACCGAAGGGGGTTTGAAAAGTGTCTATACAGGCTTAATTATGGGTGACGTTATAAAAGACGTTAGAATCAAGGTATTGTTAATAGTGATAAGAAAAACAGCATCGATTGTCATGACCTTCACTTTACAATACACATCGTTACCGATACGATGTAAGCAACAAGGCACTTTTTAAACCTTTTTCGGTACACTATCCTGTTCTAATACAGTGGACTTCTATGTGGTTATAGTTTAGAATACAACGAACGTTAACGTAAGGTTTCTGGATAACTCCTTCCTGAATCGTGCCATGGTCATCTGTGTCAATTTTACAGAAACAGATCAAGATCAGTTTGAATCCTCACTGCTCTGTGTTTAACAATTTAGGAGGAATCAAACAACATGTAGCAATAGACTATATGATAAAATTAACAATGGCTGTTACTCACAATGCTATAGAGATTTTTATCATTCCATTTTATTTTTATTATTTATTTTTGCATTCGCATGAAAACCAAACTACTGCTGTACTTTAGGACTAGTAGGTAAAATAAATTTTACATATGTTTAAAGAATTTTTTAACTGCAGTATTGATTGTAGTATTTACTGAGCGATTGTTTCCGAGCGTACGTGCTGTGTACGTCCCACTCATTTTTTCCAAAACTGTATTGTGTCTAATAGGGCTTGGTTTATTATTATTTTATTTTTTTGGTACACGATATAAAATGTAAATGTGATGGTATTTAAAAACAAAACACATTTGATACATTTAAGTCCTTAATTTCCTCTTTATTCAGAAATAAATTTATTATACTTATACATTAAGTCCCATATTGAATGATTATTTAATATTATCTACATTCACGTACAGTGCACATTTCTCGTTTGGAAAATATGATCTTGTTTATTTAACAATCTTATTGTGCAATCTCGTCAACAAAATGCATGTATACTTATATATATATATATTATATTTTATCTTGTGCATCCCTTCCCTTTCTCTTCACATTAATCGTAAAACACCTGAGATGGGACATTTACAAATAAAAGAAAGGTTTAAAAAAATGGGTATTTTGATAGGGGTTTTTAATTTTGTTCCCCGGAGTCTATGGTCACTTCTTGCCACCTGCAAAAAAATGAAAAAGAATTAAAAGAATCAATCGTAATTTTCAAACAAAATATATTTAACATTTAACATCATTTGTAATATCATATATATATATATATATATATATGCATATAATTTAATACTGTAGTAATTTGAAGTAAAAAAGAACAAAAAGTTTCACGTATTTAAACTGATACGGTGTTTTTCAAATTAATTTTTAACAGTCTCATTTCTTCACTTGGCTGACTAAAAATTAAAACGATCGAATTCTTGTAGCATTCTTCAATAATTCTTTAGCAAACACTAGCAAAAACTTATATAACGTAACTCTACAACATACAAAAATTGGTTGTAATTGGACAGTTTAGATACTAATTTTATTACTATATACGTTATAGTTATACAGATCATTTGAATAAAGTTAACAATCTAATCTATTTGTATTATATATTGGGGGCGATTCACGAAAAAGCTATCGAAAAATTATCCACGTTTTTCACCAACCGTGGCTAGCGTCAGCCTAACTAATTCAATGACACTAAATATGGTTAGTGAGAAGCCTGGAGCCTTCTTAAGTCGCGCCCATTATGACTAATTTATCATATAATACGCGTATGTATTTTCCATGGCTACTAGCTCAGGCACTCCGAGTCAGTTGATCTCATGGACAAAGTACATAATTCTTTTTATTGCAGAAATTAATGAATGATACCAAATTCACTCAATTTTATTTCAATTTTTTCGAGATTTTTCTGATTCCGAGAAGTAGTTTTAAATATTTATAGAAAGTGTAGCCACATCCCCTGGAAGCATTTAGGCCTATCTTTTTATTCAAGACCACGACACGCCTCCAGGGGGCGTTGTCAAACTTCCAAATTTGTTTTAAAAAATAGTTTCCGGACTCGGAAAAGTCTGAAAAGAAAATCGTAGTAGTATAATTTGGTACCATTCATTCATTCTGCATGCAATACAACAAAAAAATCGTGTAGGTTGTCCATTGTACTAATGACCTGTCATCTCTATGATAATCTATGATTCTTAAAGTATTTAAATTAAATAAGATTTTAGTTAATGTCATAATTTGGTTATTTGATAAAAATTCATAAAATTTAATTATTTATATAATATATAATTTGTCAGCTTTTCGTTTTCGTTTTTTTTTTATATAATTTAACTTTTTGAATTTCTTTCATCACGAGTTTTTTTAAACTCTTGGGGTTTACTGTATTATTATTAATTATTACTATTATTATTATTTAATATGTTAAACTTATGTTTGCTTCCGGAATAAAATAATAATAATAAATGCCTCGCATATTTTTTTTATTTTAATAATTATTGAAATTTGCAAGTTGTGAAGTTAAATAAAAATAAACTATTAATGAATGAATTAACTAATCATAATCAATTAAAAAATAGACTTCATTTGAAAACATAAAATACTATGAAATTAGTATATATAAATATTTTTTAAAATTTAGATTCTTATGGGGAAAAAAAAAACGAAAAAGGGGCAAGAAGGATAGGAAAGTAAAAAAAAATAAAAATCGTTTTTCATCTATTTGCTTCGTTCCGTATGTATGGGATCCTTAAAATATGCATGCATGGGTTAAAATCATGTTAAGTAACCCCTAACATGCTGCAATTGCTGCTATAGTGAAAGATGTAGTGACCTAAATTGATTTGTAATGATTGCAATAGTGCATGTATTAATAACATCAACCCAGTAGAAAAAAAACACACATTAGAAACCGATGTTGGCCCACGTCAACCTGAATTCACAAGTAAACATTTTTGTGACCGTCATATTGTGCTCAAATTGAGCACGCACGCTCGATAGTGGGCATATGGCTAGCTGCTTGTAAATAATTTACCCTTCTTTCCAGCCTTGCCGCCCTCGGCCTTCTTTTCGGCGCCCCCACCGGCAGCAGCCTTCTTGTCGCCTCCACCTCCACCAGCGGCCTTCTTCTGCAAACATACATCCATTGTGCAGGTCATATGTCAATACAGAGACACACACTATTCATTTCTTTGCAAAAGTTACATAAAAAAGTCATTAATTAAGCATACAATACATGAGAATTTTACAACACGACGTAAAGATTATGACGTGAAAAAAAGGATAATTTTCCAGGAGAAAAATAGTAAAAAGAGGGGAGGGTGGGGGGACGATGAAAAATAATATGGGTTCAATGTTAAAACAATAGAGTGCAGGTAGGCCCTTCGATCCTTAAACCACCCATGTTAAACCAAAATTTTGGGAGGGGAGCTTTTTAACTTTCCTCAAGTTCTCTAAATCTGCACCTGGTATAGTAGTAAATTTTTATTTATATGTTATATCATAACATAATTAGTATGAAAAACTATCAAAATAACCTCAGTAACTTCTTGTAATTAATCACATGCAATTTAAGATATAAAGTAACAAGATCATAAACGGCACCAACAAAAAGACACTCAAATATGCCTCCAAATATCTTACTATTGATTGTAGGTTCACAGGTATATGTTTTATCTCATAAATATCGATTTATCATAATATATCAATACTTTGTCACACGCGCTATAGAATAACGGAAGAAAACAAAAAACTTAATTACGATAATAAATATTATAAATAGTATTAAAAAGGTTTAAAAAAATTACTGAATTTGATGGACTGAATAATTTTATTATTAAGTTTGCTGTTTAAATTTATAGTACATGTATAATTCATAGGCACGTTTTATTAACTGTGCTAACCAAAGAGTTCATTGAGAAAAACAATATCTATAGAGCCTATATCCATATGTTATACAGCCAGTATAAATAAATAATATTTTATCCTATTTTTCTCAAAGGGGGGATGTTAAAAAGTTAGAACCCTTGAATAAGTGAACATGCATGATGTGAACCCCGGAAGAAAGTTAAAAAATTAAACTGTGCGAAATGAATTAATATAGATGATGAGCTAAAAGTTTCTCACCTCTTCTCCTTTCGCACCTCCGCCACCTGCAACAATGATGTAACATGTGAGACCCAGAGATGATAACATCACGTACGCCAAGCCGACAAATACTTGAGGCTATACAGTCGATATACTGGTGAAATGGCTACTAGGCAGCTTAACACATGCTAATTATAAAACTTTTTTCCATAATAGTATTTCATAATATATTTTTGCAACTGGATTTATATTATATTATTTAGAATATTTACAATTGTTATTGTATTATATTATTTTTATTTATGTTGTGCATTTAAAAGTAAAAGAACGTAACACAATAAATAGTGATTTTGAATATTATATATGATATTTTATAATTATTAAATATATTCATGCAAAATGTATTATAATAATAAAAAACAGTACAATTATTATAATGGGCGCGATTCACGAAGCAGTTAGCCACGTTTCTAACCACGTTTATAGCTTAACTACGTTTAACTAGGTGGTTTAACACGGGTAAAATAGGTATATAGTTAAACGTGGTTAAGCTAAACATGGCTAGAAACCTGATAACTGCTTCGTGAATCGCACCCAATATGGATAAGCAAGTATTATGATTTAAAAAATGGATTTGAAATTACGTATTTCACTGTTGCATAACAGTTATACAGTTTATAGACTATAAAGGATTAGCATATACAGTATAATCATCAATACTGTTTAGATATATGCATTGTGCATTGTTTACTACTATATACTATAGCTGTACAGTGCAGTGAGATTATACATGTCTTTGTTTTGATTTCTTTAATTATGATTTACTTTTCAAGTTTTTGTGGAACATCAATTTCGTTACTGCAAATTTATTGCAACCATTATTTTTTTGCCAATAGTCTACAACACTTGAACTTGTTTAATAGTTTTTTTTCCTTCATTTAAAGCTCTGAATAAACTACACATTATAAATAAATGTAAGATTTAAAGATACATGTACTGTATTATGCTGTATGCAGTACCTTTTCTGTTATATATAATTTAAGCACACCTTTATTGTATTTATAATTCTTGGTTCTGTATATATAACTGTTGCTAAATAAATAATAATTTGAAAATTTTAGTAAATAAAATATGTACTGTGCGCGAGTAAAGTAATGTAAAATATTCGTGTTGGAGCACTTTCGCTACTGGGAATGCTCGAGTTCTGAAAGCCATGTGGATTGAGGGACTTTGGGACCGCCCGGTACAGAGAAAATGAGCACCGCTACCCACGACCACCGCAAGACAGCCATGGCAGAGCGACAGAGCGAACGTTCACATGCCGTGCATTGGCCGGCTACTCGCGGCCACTCGCCAGTGGGTCGAGCCATGTGTGCGGGAGGCTATTTTGGTTTCACTTTCTGCGAACGAAACACAGCTCCGCTCGATCTCGTTACTACATCCTTTCCTCGAACTAATAAGTTAGACAATTTGGCTTAAAGTGAATACAAAGATATATCAAATTATACCGAAGAAGCGTATTAATTGATATAAAAAAAATATCACTGGCATTTATATAATTATAAGCGAGGGACCATGATAATTTAATATTAATGAAAGGAAGAAAATTACATTAATAAATTATTATCCCCAAATAATACTTCCAATAAACTCATCAGCTTTATATACACGTTAGAAATTATACATAATATTGGGAGCTATGGAAATTATTCAATCCAGTTTTTTCACCAACCACATTTAGCTTCAGAGTTCAGACTAAATCAATGACACTAAACGTGGTTTGTGAGAAAGCTAGATAATCTAATTTCTGGATAACTCCTTCGTGAATCACGTCCAATGAATAGAAAAAAAATATATATTTATATTTTCAGTAAATAAATATCAATGCTTTTCTGGTGTCCTTAATTCTCAACTCCATAAAAAATTTACTATTTATAAGTTGGTAATCATATAATTGGTAATTTCATGTTAAGCAACTCTTAATCGTAGTTGAGGGTTGTTTTATTATCCAATTCAAACAATTGATAAAAACAATTAAAGTTAAACATATGAAATGTAATTGATGGAATATAAAAAAGGAAAATGGTCATAACTTACTTTTACTTTTTAATTATTATGTGTGCCTGTAAAAAAATAATATCATTTATGGCATGCTAATAATTATAACATGCTCTTATTCTTATACGTTTCTTATTTTACCAATGCTTCCAAGCGGTTTGCGAATTGATTTTTTTTCTTTTAATTTTTGAAAACAACGATCCTTACTAACCATAACATGAAAACGTATAAAATATATCACTTTGAGGAGCTCTTCAATTATTTAAACAACCGATTCGATACTAGACAAAAAAATAATTATGTAGTTCACGTAGGTCTCACAGGTGTCATATTAAACACTTATTATAAACACCTGTAGTCATTGGACTCATTGGGTGCCAAGAAACTGCGCACTTGTAAGAAATTTCTGTTAAAAGTTTACTGTCATACTTAAGACAAACTTTTATTAAAGTATTAAAGTTTTTTTAAAAATAGTTTATACTTACCATATTTTCAACAATAATTTTAAGTAATAAATAGTTCTTACCTTTGCCTTTGGCCATTGTTTGTGTTTATTTGCGTAGAACCTTAGCGAGCTCTGAACTCCTAACACTGAGACGTAATTTTACTGATCGGTGGTTTGCGGTGCGCAAGCGCTCTGGTGACAGGAGGTTGAATTCTAGTGCGACCTGCTGTTTTTAGACGGTAGGCAGGCGGGGGTAGGGGGGATAAGTGGAGAGGATGAGCAGACAACCCCTCGCCGTACCATTTACGTAATACGCAGGCACCAGGCACGTATACGTATGGGGTAGCTGATGCTGCCCCGGCCCGCCCCGTTCGAGCGAGGAGCGGCAGAGGCACACTTTAGAAAGAGCGCTGGCTCAATAGCTCTCAGCCTGCACGTCTGCCTGACTGCCAACCTGCCAGCATCACTGTGTTGCGATATTGATTGTATTGCCATCTTTTATACAATAACTGACGTGCTCTCTATATAATCCATATAGAGATATGAAGCAGCATTTCTAGTAATTTTATAATTTTATTCATTTCAACCTCTAATATATTTATAAATATCATAATACCCAAAAAATGCTATTGCAGAAAAAATACCTATTTTTTTCTAACACTGAAGAGTGCAAAAAGATTCCAAGAAGAGTTTGAGTTTAATTTGATTTTTATTTCCATTTTTCATAAGCAAATATGAAGGAAGATGGCATAAAATATTATCAAATCAAATTTTATGTTTGCAAATTTATGGGTAAAAGCATAAAAAGAGTAATGTTAAATCCACATTCTGTCTTCTGTCTATATTAGAAATTTCATTTATGTGATACTGGATACTGTTCATCAGTATTAAATAGAATAAATACGTATAATATATGTATAATTATAATTAAATATATTATGTATACTATTTACGTATATATAATATTCTAGAGATATTTTGTTTTCTTTTGCGTTTATAGAAAACTAAAATAAAAATTAAAGATACTTCTAAAAAAACATTCATATTGTGTACTCTATGTCTATATCATATGTCATTCATAAATAATAATAAACTATATAATAAAAAATGTTAACCATTTAATATATAATATTTTTTTTTATCTGATTCGTTGTAAAAATGGATAGAGGATGTACAGCAAAGTTATGCCATGCTCCTCTATTTTTTTCCAGGATTTTTTAATGCCTGGGAAGTATTGTTAAAAAATTATTGAAAGTATACAGGGAGATGCTTCAAGAGGCTCCACTTCTTATTTTTAATAAAAAGGATAGGACTAAACGGTAAGTTTTCTTTATTATTAAATCGTTCATAGGCTGAAAATATACAATAGTAGAAACAAAGAAAAACATGAGAGCCTATATGGCAAATAAAAATGGTTGCAGAAGCAACCTAATCACTATACACATACAGTGCCTCTTCACCTAGTTAAACAAACCTGAACTTGAATAACTTTTTAACAATACTTGTCTTCATGACCTCTAAAAAACCTGAAAAAAAAGGAGTAGCATTATATAACTTTTTTGCACCCTCTATTTATATCTGCAACACATTTTTTGAGGTCGATTCTTTTTACATAGTAAAGTTATACTCCATCATAATTGCAACATTGTTAATTGATGTATTATATATAATATAATTGTGATATGTATTAATTATATATATATCATATATGTTGTAATTGTTGCAATACATGCAGGCAATAAAAAAGTAGCTAAATAAATTTAATACGAATTTAATACGAAGCAAAATAGTTTAATTAATGTGTTGCTCACTGTTGCATTTTATGAACAATAAATTAAAACATTCTGCTATATGGAATCTGTTATGGAAATGGAATATGCAAGACAATGCATATTTTTTTTCGTCTTTAATATAAGAGTATCTATTAAAATAATTCAAAGTTCACATGTTATTAATCTTAAATAAAGGCTTCAACATAGAAATACACGTATACATAATTATATTATATATATTATATTTGCTGTAAATAGTATGTTATTATATTGATTTTATTTTTTTTTTATGGGATGATTTTGACATGATCTAAAAATTATAAATTTGTCTATATGTGCACAAACGCCACAAACAATTAACTGATTAATAAATAAAGAATTTGAATTATGACAATAAATACCAACTCAAAATTAGCTTGGTAATAGAAGCATAGATCTATGAATAGATCTATATAATAGGTAAACTTGAAAATTAATTTTTTATAATTACTTGTTAACTATAATACAGTGTATTTATAATTAATTTGATACAATTATAATTTTATTGGACAGTACTTGTTAATAGACAATAATGGTTGCATTTTTTTATTTCATAATTAGAAACTATACCTAAAATTATGCTTCTCTGAATTTTTTCGGATTTTTTGGAGTGCGGGAACTAATTTAAAAAAAAATCTTTAAAATACCTGAACTTGGGTGGTACACCTGATGGGACAACCGTGACGTCATTTGTCGTGCTGTGATTGGCTGTTGATGATGTCACGGCTGCTGTGATTGGCTGTCGATGACGTCATGGTTGTCCCATCAGGTGTACCACCCAAATTCAGACATTTTAAATATTTTTTTAAAATTAGTTCCCGCACTCCAAAAAATCTGAAAACTTCAGAAACGCTCAATTTAATGTATATTTTCTAATTATGAAATGAAAAAGTGCAACCATTATTGTCTATTGTTTTGGTAGCTTACTATCGAAGAAGCATTAAATTTTTAAATAATAAAAGTTAAGACTAATTTTTGGACACCACTTAAACATAAAACTTTAATCCTTGTGCCGCACGAAAAGTAAATTTATCAAAACTTAAAGCAGCAGGGTGCTGCGCTGCTGCCATCTAATAATAAAAACGCCTAGCTGTATGAGCATCTTAGTGTCTAATGGATGCTCCATGGTATGAGCTTTCAGATTCAATGTTCAATTAAGGAGGAAATAGTTTTCAAAATTATTTGCATCTACTTAAGGTAGAGATAATACGGATCAGCTGGCCCAATGCTAAAAAAATCCCATTCATAAAAATTATGAAATTTGTTTAAAATGTTCTCTACATCCCCTATTAGTAGGTAAAATATCAGGTATGCAAAAACGAGCTAGTTTTTGAGTTATTAATTTTCAAAGTTGACCAATTTAACATGGAAGTCCCATTTCTCCATGTTAAATTGGTCAACTTTAAAAATTAATAACTCGAAAACTAGCTCGTTTTTGTATATATACCTGATATTTTACCTACTGATAGGGGATGTAGAGGAGAACATTTTAATTTTTTTTCATAATTTTTATGATTGGGATTTTTTTAGCATTGGGCCAACTGATCCGTATTATCTCTACCTTAATATCTGCATATACATGAAATATAAATTGCACCGAAAAAATATCGGGATAAATATTGAGCTGCATTGTATATAAATAGCATCCACTATCAAATTATAAAAGAGGAAAAAAATATGTATATTTTTTTTCTCTTTATTGTTTAAAATTTCAATATAACTATGAATAAAACACATTCATTCCTGTTAAACATAAATAAATGAAAATCTCAACTAATTTTCTTGGGTCAAAAGGTGAGAAATGTTTATTTTATTATATTTCCCTCATGAGTACGTAAATTATAAATAACAAGTCAGAGACAGGAGCTTTAAAAACAGTCCAATAAGAACAAATCACTTCCCGGAAGAAGCGCAGTAAATCCCTGAAAACACAGCTAGTACAAAGGAAACAACAATGAATATAACTCTTGCGACGTTTCGCTTCGTAAGTTCAAGGATTTCGAGAATAATATCAACAAGTATGTATTATATAATATACTGTATAATATATATTATTTCAGATAGTAACAAAGTAAACTGAAATTTAACCTAAACATTGAAATTGTAAAACAGAGTAAATAAAATACAAATTTGTTAGTTGTTCAGTCTAGAGCCGCCGTTAGGGTGTAGTGCAACCGATGCAAACTGCACTGGGCCCTGCGCTTCAGGGGGCCCAGGAGGGGTCTGTGCTCTGTTTAGAAGGCCAGCGCCTTTTTAATAGCTCGCACAGGGCCTCGCGAAATCTTGCGACGGCCCTTACTTGTTCAGTGTCCACGTTTGTGATATTGACATGCAATCCAAATTGAGATTTACAGATATTGTCAAAAAGTTAACTCCAGGAGCTTTGTTTGATATTTTGTATAATATATGTTTAAAGCCGGTATTACATGATACGATTTTTCTAATTATTTCTTTCAAAATTTACTTTCAAGAAAACTCTCTATATTTAGTATGGAGATTCAATTCAATTCAATTCAAGTCAATGATATGGACACTCCATCAACCCCTAGGACAATTATCCTTACTCCGGATAACTCTACAGCACAAAACAAGGTATTAACAAACAATTCTCAGGTCTCGGTGACTTCCTCGACATCCAGCTCAACTTTGTCCCCCACTCCGGTTTCCAAGGAGCAAGTCAAGTCTCCTATAGTCACTCCTAGTAATCATATAGCCGAGGATGAAATTCTAGAAGCACCTGTTACACCTGAGAATGTGCTAAAGATCTCTAAATTTGAACCCATTGCCACTCGATCCAAAACATCGCATAAAACTTTTCTGTCAACTCGGCCTCGCAAGCTGAATTTGTAACCTCAACTTTTACCCCTTTTTCAAATTCTGTCGTGCCAAATAGCTTTAGAATAATACACTTAAATGTTAATTGTTTGTCATTTGACAAGTTGGGTGTCTTTGAGATTTTTATGCAAGATATCAAGCCTGATCTGATTTGTATAAATGAGCATTGGGCAACAAAAAATAGACCTTTGGCTTTTAACATTTTAAGTGGATATAAACTTGTGAGCCAGTATTGTAGATCTGTACACATACACGGAGGTTCTCTAATTTTGGCGACTGAGACCTCGATCACTGAAGACGTCTCAAATCTGATTCCTTGTAACGAGGAGTTAGATTTCGAGATGTCAGCTGTCAAATATGAAAATGGAAGGTTAAGATTTTTAGTCCTGAGCCTGTACAGATCTCCAAATGGTATAATTGAAAATTTTTTCTCATCTCTGGAGACTTCTTTGGAAATTTTAGAAAATAAATTCCCAAATCATCATATCATTCTCACTGGAGATTTTAATATAAATTTATTTGAAAATAATAACATAAAATATCAACTTATAGATCTTCTGGATTCCTATGATTTATGTCAGACATTTTCTGGTGTCACTAGAGAGGACAGCGGAACTTGTATAGATAATATATTCACAGATTATCCCCTGGATTGTATCTCAGTCAAGTCTCAAGAGTCATACCTCTCTGACCATCTCAGTCTGGTGGCTGATTTTAATTGCCCTGAAATTGAGGTCAAACCTGGAATTAAAATACCCAAAAGAATTTTTACCGAAGCAGCCACTCTTGATTTCCGTGCTGACTTGCAGCTTCAAGACTGGGATCAAATTTTTACGTCAAACGACCCAAATGAAATGTTCAATCTTTTTCACCGTACCTTCTTAAACTATTTTAATGCCCACTTTCCAAAAAAATTTCAAAATCAAAACAATAAGAAACCTAAAACATGGGTAAACGATCAAGTAAGACAGTCCTCTCGTAAGCTCAAGGATTTATTTATATTATCAGAGCAGCATTTGGAATTAAAGAATCATTATGATATTCAAAAAAAGTTGCATGTCCAGCTAATCTATGATGTTCAAATGAGCTTTAATTCTAATAAAATTTTAAACTCAAATAATAAATGTAAAACAGCTTGGCAAATAATTAATGATAGTATTAAACTCACCTCTGGAAAATCTATGTGCTCAAAATTAATTATAAATGACATAGAAATAACTGACCCATGCGATATTGCAAACAATTTTAATAATCACTTCCAAAATTTAGATATACCACATTTAAATGTAAACCCTGTTATCAATCATAATAGATCTATTCCATCAATGTTCATGCCCCCTACCACCCAACAAGAAGTACATAAAGTTATTTTAGAATGTTGTCATAAAAAGTCATCAGGTTACGATGAAGTACCATGTCATTTTTTAAGAAGTTGTGCGGATTTAATATGTGTTCCAATATCATGTATTGCAAATCGTTGCTTTACGGAAGGAATTTTCCCTACAAACTTGAAGCATGCGCTTACAATCCCAATACATAAGAAAAATTGCAAACATCACATGTGTAATTTTAGACCAATATGTCTCCTTATTTGTTTTGCAAAAGTCTTTGAATGTCTTATCTTAAACAGACTAAATAAATTTCTCATTGACTTTAATATAATATCAAAATGCCAATATGCATATCAGTCAAATAAATCCACCCAAGAAGCTCTGTTTTTTGCAATCCAAAATATTTATGAAAATTTGGACAAACACAATAAAACAATAGGCATTTTTTATGACTTGTCCAAGGCGTTTGACTTGATAGAACATAATGTTTTATTAGCCAAGCTGGAGTCGTATGGTGTTAGAGGTGTCCCGTTAAAATTAATAACATCATACCTGGAAAACCGTACACAAGTAGTTATGATTAAAAACTACTCTCCTTCCTTCCCCCACTGCAACTATTCTTCAGTCAGTAGGATTACGAGAGGAGTCCCTCAGGGAGGGAATGCAAGTCCGTATTTATTTCTCATTACGAAGAATGATCTCGTGGATCTTATTACTGAGGGAGAATTGTATGAGTATGCGGATGACACCAGTCATATAATTGCAAAAACCAATTATGATGATGTGGTCTCCTCAGCAAACTCTCAGACAGCCATAATGCAAAAATTCTGCACACAGAACTCACTTACCATAAATAAGAGTAAAACTAAGTATCTAATTTTTCATAATTCTCAGGGCAGTGTTCCTGATTCACTAAATCATTGAGCTCTATACAAGGCTAGAGGGATAATGCCCTATACTTCTCAATGTTAAACTGTGCGCACGGTCCGGCGGGAGGAAGTGGGTGGGAGATTGCGCTTTCGTCACACATTCCAACGTATTCTCCTCAGAATTGCCAACTGCAGTGTAACTTTTAATATTTATTTTATAAGGAAACTTTCTTAGGTTGGTCAACCAGGCATTCGATAGCACCGACCACCACCCACTTTCCTCCCAGACGCCGTGCGCGCCTAAAACAGCTGATTAGCCCTCTAGCCTTGTATAGAGCTCAATGCACTAAATATAAGCATTGAGGCAGAAAAGATTGAAAGACACAATGAAGTCAACTTTCTGGGCCTCATAGTTACAGAAACATTGTCTTGGGAGAGTCACATAAACTCCAAGTGTCCTCGTTTAAATTCAGCTTGCAGTATGCTTAAAAAGCTGCAGCGAATTGTTTCAGATACGACACTATTATCTGTATATTACGCCCATTTCGAATCACATCTTCTGTATGGTCTTATCTTTTGGGGGAATTCTCCTTTTGCTAATAGACTGTTGATTATACAGAAAAGAGCAATCAGAATACTGTGCAAAACTCACTATTTGGAACACTGCAAACCCCTCTTCAGAGAGAAGGAAATTTTAACATTACCTTGTCTACTGATAGTAGAGGCTTGTTGCTTTGTGTTAAAGCATCCACTTTTGTTCAAGTTAAACTCAGATATTCATAATCATAACACCAGAGCAAGTAGGAAGATTTTTGTTGAAAGACATAATTTGTCTATGTATAAGAAAGGACCTCATTTTCTCTGCCTGTTATTGTATAATCACCTGCAACCTTTTATCCAAATGACATCTTGCTCTGACAAAAATGCTCGTAAAATCATTAAAGGGTTATTGATTAAGTTCCCTTTTTATACTATAAGAGAGTTTTTGGAGACTGATGTGAATGTATTTTTGAATCAATTACAAGCAGCAGAATGTTGATATGTTATGACTAATTTTAGTAATAGTTTGTTGAGTGAATTATGTATTTGCAATGGTTAATTGATTATTGTGTGCAAAATTTTTTTTTTTTTTTTTTTTTATATTGAACTGTGTATATGTATGTACGTATGTTTGTTTGACTGTTGAAAATGAAAAGACATGATCTATATTACAACTGTAATCAAAAGATTGAAATAAAATTCTATTCTATTCTATTCTATTCTAATTCAATTCAATTCAATTCTTTTATTTAACCACTGGTTATACAAGTACAACATGGGTTACGTCATTTTAACAAAAAAAGAAACAGTTACAACAAGACAATAATACATAAACACAAATAACCAACAATAGCACTTCCTAATAAATTAAATCTACAAAATAACACTGGATAAAATATTTTCAGGCATCTTATTACTAAAATACAACTTCACAGAATAAATTTCACTATGAATAAGAATGTTTTTCAATTTGTTTTTAAATAGTTTTTCACTATCAATTTCCCTCAAACTTAATGGTAAAAAGTCATAGATTTTGGCTGTCTGATAAGCAGAACTTTTTTCTAATAAACTTGAAGCGTGAGCTTCAGAAACAATTTTATTTTTATTTCTGGTATTATAAGAATGTAATTCACTATTATGTATATACAGGTCAGGATATTTCTTTTTAAACATAGCACAGTTTATAATATACATACTAGGCAATGTTAACATTTTAAGCTTTTTGAAATGTCCAACACATGAATCATGCTTCTTAAAGCGTAAAATAGTTCTAAGAGCTCGTTTCTGTATTACGAATAGCCTGTTTAAATGGTTTGGATAACTACCCCAAAAAATTATGCCATATGCTAAGTGAGAATAGACATATGCATAATATATTGAAAGTAACGTATCTTGAGAAACGTAATCTCTTATTAAATAAAGAGCAAAATTAGCTTGATTAATTTTTTTACAAACTTCATCAATATGAATACTCCAATCTAATGATTCATGAATATTAATACCAAGAAATTTAATATTTTGTACCCTTTTAATTAATCCTGTTTCGGATTTAATATAATAACTGCGATCTGGTTCATTCCTTTGTGAATGAAATTGTATGAAAAAAGTTTTGTTTGTATTCAAAAGTAACCTATTATTTTCACACCAGGATTCAACTTCTCGCACCACTATATTAGCTTTATAAATTAACTCGTTTTCATTATCAGCTGATACTATCGCAGTTATATCATCTGCAAATTTTATAATGTCAGCAAAAGTTACTTTTTCAGACAGATCATTTGTCCCAACACTAAATAGGGTAGGAGAAAATTTTCCACCCTGAGGCACCCCTAACGAAATATGTTGGGTCGTGGATTTGCAGTCAAGTTTAACGTATTGAGTTCGGTCAGAAAGATATGACTGCAAAAGAGTTAAGCTATTTGTGTCACAACCGAGAGTCAATAATTTAGTAAGTAAAATATTTTTATCAACGCTATCGAAAGCCTTTGATAGATCAAAAAATATAGCTATACTCAATTTTTTTGAATCCAAATTTTTATATATTGGATTCAATAGTGCGTAAGTCGCAGTTGTAGTAGATTTATTTTTTAAGAATCCATGTTCGCAATTTGAAATTAATTTATTTTCAATTCTATAATCCATTATTTGATCGTCTAAAACTTTTTCAAAGACTTTACCAAACACAGATGACGATGAAATAGCTCTATGATTATTTAATAAATTAAATTCACCTTTCTTATCTTTCATTAGCGGATAAACTACAGATTCTTTAATATCAAGGGAAATAAAGCATCATTAATAGAATGATTTATTAATGATGTAAGAGGTACACATAAAACTTCAGCACAATATTTTATTTTAGTGAAATTGTCTTTTTGTCTTGTAAAGAAAAAGTGTATCTTATAATTAATACCAGCTTTAAAATATTATAGAATCAGAGAGTCAGACGACTCGTCGTTCCCTCTCGATCGTCTCACTCCGTTTATTTTTTCTCGTTTGTACTAGCTGTTACGCAATCCCTGTTTAGCTGAGATGGACGGGATACATAATATATGTAGTGATAATTCTGCACTAAAACTTTCAAGCGTATGTTCTTACTTGGCTACTTCAAAAAGGACCAACTAAATTTTTTAAATGATTCAAGGAGCAAAAATCGTGTAAAACCCAATTTAGGAGCCTAAATTTTTGCTTTAAGAACTTTTTTTGCAAGAAAAAATTGTATGCAATAATTAGAAAAATTGTATCGTGTAATATAGGCTTTATATACCTTA
This sequence comes from Siphlonurus alternatus, assembly GCA_949825025.1. NCBI lineage: Eukaryota > Metazoa > Arthropoda > Insecta > Ephemeroptera > Siphlonuridae > Siphlonurus > Siphlonurus alternatus. Next base: position 22,512,689 of record OX463788.1, on the reverse strand, counting down.
CATTATATACACCTTTGGAGATGTGCTTTTTTTAATCAGGCCATGTATATATATATATATATATATATATATATATATATATATATATATATTAAAGAGATTACATTCAGGGTGTTACACATATATTTGTGATATCTTGCCATGTATTGTAAAATTTTACAATATTTTTCACTCAAAATTCAAAAATTCAAAATTCAATTTTTTTTTTATTCAATCCATAATTTTCCTACAATCAAAATATCACAAATCACAATAGACTTTTGTTGAGGTTAGCATAGGACACGTCGTGTGGCAATTATAGGTCAAGAGTTAACATTAACATGCAGAAGTAAAATTATCGTCCATGTATTTCTTAACACTGTAAAAACAATTGTCCAATAACATATCTTTAACACTTGCGTCATGGGAAATCTTGAGGTTGTCAATACACTTTATGTCAACTGGTAACTTATTATAAAGACTTAAGCACTTCAGAAATGAACCCTGTTTATACATGTCCAATTAATCTACACCATATTGGAGTTATTTCATTAGAAACATTTCTTGGTGTTATGATTATGACTCACTTTATGTAACCGAAACTTGGACATATATTTTATTAACATAATATACACATTTGCTAATAAAAATACAAGGTAGGGATAAAATTGCATGCTTTTTAAAAAGAGGTATACATGAAGCTCTCTTCTTCGCAAAACATATCAGTCTAAGCATTTTTTTTTTTTTTTTTTTTGCAAATCTACAGAATCTCCCCAGCAGATAATACCATATTTTAATTATTATTGGATGAAATAAGTTAGCATAATAAAAAGGACCTTTAAGCATTCCATTTCCATTTCGTGTCTTAATTCTTTTATTGCAAAAATTGCAGATGCCAACTTTCAAAACTCATTCTCTTAAAACTTTTTGCTATCAAACCTTCATCAGTCCGTAGTGTCCATAGCTAGCAAATTTCCAAGTACGTATAATAAGTTCAAATTTCAAGAGCGGAAGATGCAATATTTGAGACATTGTGCATGGATACATATATTTTTTTAATTTATTATTATTATTATAAATAATACATTTTGAGAAAGTCTCATATTGTATAAATTTTGACCTCTACGAGCTGTGCTAGCTCGAGCAGAGGAAAAAACTGAAATTTTAATTATTGTTGATAACAAAGATATAGGAAACAATAGACATTATGCAACATAAAATATTAAAATTAATATATAATATAATATCATACATTAGCAGAAGAAAATGAATTACATAAAAAAATGCATTTTCAAGAAAGAAAAAAAATAAAAGAAAGAAAGACAGTTGTCAGAGAGAAAAAAAACAAAAAATAGAATACACAACCAAAATGAAGCATAAAAATATTAAAAATACATAATACATTTATTCATGGCATCGACATATTTATGTTAGACATACTGATAGAGATTTTTTTGCTTTTGAGGTATTAGGATAATGTAAAAACAGAGCATTAACTGACAGCTTTAGAAGTAAATTAATCAAATTAGTTATAATTAAAGGTACATTACTTTTTTAAGTGAAATAATTACGAGTAAAAATATAATCTATCTGCGTGGTTAATCTAGAAAAAAAAAATCAGGGGAAAAGATCAAGTGAGAGAGAAAGAGCTATAGAGGAGAGAGACAGTTTTTACTTCTATCATGAACTTAAATACACATTTAGAATAAATAATAAATATAGCTTAATTACGTACCAATCACATCTATATATACTTCTCTCTGCCTAATTATCATTGCTTGATCCTCTCTCCTTAATATCCTTCTTAAAAAATAGGTCTATAATACTTCCGAGAGAAGTACACACTGCAGTTACACAATACATGCACTGTCAAGTTCTGCATGGTCGGTACAGTTCCGAGTATGCCAACCCGAAGCAGAACCAAAACATCTGACATATATCTCATGGCTTAATTGATAATATACTATAAAAGTATAATTATAGTACAGTATAATAGATGTAGTACAAGGCCCACACCGCATAGATAATTATTTTATATGTCATCCTTGGGTGTTATACGATACTTATTATGCGCCCAGATCGACTGCCGATATAACTGCATGGTGTCTAGACTAACTTGGTGAATGAGCGAGGGTTAGGGATTAACGGCAGGGGAGATGGTATTGCCCATGTGGGATAACCTAGAGGGCGGCGCAGCGGTGATGCTGAACGCGGCCACGAACACGTTGATCACCGTCACGATGAAGATGCCCACCACGACGTAGTTATTAAGCTGGTTGGCTTGCTTGCGTTTCTCTTCACCTTGCAGATCGTAACGACCCTTAAAGATCAGCGATATTCCCACCGCAAACTGCAAATAACATTGGAAAATTGTATTGTACATCCAATATAATATACGTATGTATATGTTATAATGACCATCATGCAAGCAAGCGCGCTCGCATATATATATAATAACATATTGAATAATCAACAAGTATGAATAAATTAGGAGATAAACGACATTTTACTTATATAATATATATATATATATATATATATATATATATATATATATATATATATATATATATATGTTATACACACACACACACACACACACACACACACACACACACACACACACACACACACACACACACACACACACACACACACACACACATTTATAATATCTTTTTCGATACAGCAATGTTAGCAATGTTGATTTAATTATAAGATTTGTTTTTTTAAATGTTAAAGACTACTCTGTATCAATAATATTTATATCTTCAATGCTTTAATTAATTGCTGACGAATAAAGCAAATTAAAGTATTTAAAAAAACTCGGAATAATTAATAAAAAAAATTGTACCTTCAAAATCTTTAAATCTACCATAAATCTGAATGTGATATATTACTGAAGGATAAACACTCTTCAAAACCTTTATCTCGATTTTTTTTTAGCTAGGGGCCCTGCTATAAAATTATATGCTGTTTGTAATTTGACCTCTGATCTTCACCTTAATAAAATTTCAAGGTCAACATTGTCAATGCAAAAAAGTTTAGCAATTCTACTATAAACCCAAATAAATTTATTTTGTAATTTTATGTGGAACAGAATTTGAGATACAATTTTTTTTTATCTCTCGATCGAGATTGGCCTTTTTATTCATTTTTTAAACTTTTTTTAATTTCGTTTTTTTTTTCGAAATTTGAAAAAATAATATCTAAACCACATCATCCTAGGTCAGATGTGTAACATATGTGAAATTCATCAAAATCTATTGACCTCCTCCATTTCCTTATTGATCTGACGTGATTTTAACCATTATTGAACATTGAGATATTTTCTAGTTTATATTAATTTGAATTTAACTACTTTACGATACGTATTTTGTATGTATATATAATTAATTATAATTATACTGTATATACAGGATGGGACACAATTCGTGTCCCATTTTCGGTCATGGGTTTGACATTGAAGGTGCTTGTGGAGCTTTGAAACTTTGTATCCTGATAGCCGAAATGCCTTTGTATCAATTTTTATTCGCTAATAAATGTGTTTAAATCATGATTAAAATGTTTTCATTTCAAGAGAATCAAGGCTTTTTTTTATATTCTAGGCTTCACGAAACTATATATGAACAACAAACAATGTGTGGTTTAGATAAATCATTGAGCAAATAAGCATTAATTAGTATTTATGTAGACAAAAATATAAAAAAATTTATACAAAAAAAGTTACCGTAATAAAATACTTTACCTGCACAATCAAACTGATAATAATCAAAGCAACATTGACTTCAAATGTTGGCGAATCTCTACTGTACTCAAGTAAATATCTCAATTGATTTGCATTAGCAGTAATCAAAGCAATGTCCATCATTCCTTGAGCAACTGTTTTTTTAGCAGCATATGTATTTGGAAATCGAGTTATGTTTTCAGGCTCCATAATTTCAAACGGCTGCGGTGAGTGAGGCTCCAAGTTCACTATGTTGTCGGAGGTATCTGGGTTTAAATCAGGTTCTGATTTCGGTTCCTCCATGTTCAATTAAAACTCGCTAATGCGCTCCCACTGCCTGGTGAAACTTTGCGCCGAACACTGACTGCTGCTCGCACGCAACTGGCTGGTTGAGAGCCGATAAACACATCCTCATATCCTCGGGAAGCAGATGCAGAGCTTGAACCACAAGGGAAGTTACTCGACAAAAAATACATTATGTATATTTGTTAATATTGTCACTTTATGTTGATAAGAAATTACGTCAGCTGACAGCATTCACTTGCAAGTTATTACATTCGATCAGTTCAATTTACTCAATAATTGAATATCTATTGTATTGTAATATAAAACTGTGCTAATTAATATATATATTACATAATAAAAATGAAATCTCTCTTATCAACATAAAGTGTCCATGAAATAGAATAGAATCCATATAGGAATTGTAGAAAATAAGCACCTCGATCTATGCAGAAAAGCTTCTTGTCCAATTCATAGCATAATAGCGCGGCTTTAAAGCAGAAAGCAGAAATATATAATTCCAGGAACCGCTGATGTGCAGTGTATATTTTATTTAATTAATAGCATTAGAAGAGTTATGACAATAATACATCTGATTTACTAAAAAGTTATACTCATGAGGTGCCATTAAAAATTATGTAGTGTCGAATGTCAATAGCCAATAGCTTTAACTGATCAGAGTTTTTTTGTAATTTTCCCCCCTTAGATCGTTTAATTCTCCAGAAAATATATTTTCTTACGAAACTAACACGAGGTTCATCTCGGTTTATTAAATTCCACAAAAACGATAGAGAAAAAATGTAACAATTAATTAAAGCTTGTGAAACATAATGTGGAATATAATTTTACATTCAAATCAAGATTTCTGTTGTATTTCTTACTTCTGATCATTACCATATTAAGCTTGGTTAATATTTTCGTTTGATCCGCCTCATATACTGTATTATATAATATAAATTAGTACCTCAACTGTGAAACAGTTGTGTACATGAGCACAATTTTACATACCGGGCTGTTAATTTCGATCGACACTTTTGATATATTTTTTATATAAGCAGGGGCGGATCCAGCTCGCGGCTTTGGGGGGGGGGGGGGCGGTGCCCTATCCCGCAATGTTAAAATTTGGAGTGGGAGGGGGGGGGGCGACGGGTGGGGGTGGTAGCACCTTCAATGTATTTTGGGACCTTTTGGAGGGGGGGGGGGCGATCGCCCCCATCGCCCCCCCCCCCTTGGATCCGCGCCTGTGTATAAGTAACAATTAATACAAGATGTTATACATTTTCTTTATTCCATTATTTCAATTATTCATATAATTTTCATTACGCGATGATGGATTGTTATTCTTAATTATATTTTTTGTTTAACTAATCGTACTTGTTTAATTTTCATCACAAACATATTTTTTTCTTACACGGAAAATTGTACATAAAACTATAATAATTAAATTAATTTTTAGTTGGATCATGAAAGTAAAAATTAAATTCAAATATTAAAAATGCAGTATATATATATATATATATATATATATATATATATATATATATATATATATATATATATATATATATATATATATATAAAATGTGAGTATTGTGAGTTACAATTAATTCATGTTTCATTTTCGGTCATGGATTTTGCAATGAACGCTAATGTTAAATTTGACTTTTTATCAATTAATTAAAAAAGTTATATATTAATTAAAATATTATTGTTTTTATTGTTTAAATTTATTATTTATTGATATATAATATATGGCACAATTTCCAATTATTATTTTTCATATATTCGCTTTGAGCACTTCTAGAAATGATCATAACAGTCATGAGCACAGCCTAAAACAACACTTCTCGTCGGTCCTTTTGCTTTTTCTGATTTGGTCTCTTCTAGAAATGATCAAATTTGAATGAGCATGAATATTTGTCAATTTCGGGCTTTGCTCAAATCGCTAGGTGTGCATTTTTTTCGAGCTTTGCCCGAATTCGGGCTTTGGTGCCAACTTAATATATTATATATACTGTATATATAATATAATTCACATATTTTATTTTGCATATAACTTTTAGTAAATTAATTTAGTAGAAAATTTAGTAAAAAACTAAATGAATCGCAATGTAATAAAAATGCACCTTCTTTCCATGATATTTTCAAATTCAAATTCAAATTCAAATTTTTATTTCGATCATAGGCTGTACAGCATGGATCACGTCAATTATTACATTAAATATGTAACATACTTAATTCTAATTAAAATTAGCCTAAATTTAATAAATTTAAACACATATACCCAAACAATATTTAAAATATATATGATCTATAAAATTAATACAATAATTAAAATTGTGTCCTTTTAAACATCACATTAGCACCATAATATATTTAACACACAACTTTTAAATTCAATTAAAAGTCTATACCATCTTGACAAAATAATTAGTTATTTTAACAATTTACTAGTAGTAAATTAGTTATTTAAAAAGCACTTTTGCATAAATTGTCATATATTCACATAATTTATTTCTTCTTTTCACAGTACAATAAGTTTCTTGATGCACTTACTCTTCTTGTATGAATTATTATGAAAATTATTTTTATATTTTTATCAGTTAAAGATAAGATTTTAATATGAAAATTTAACCACAATCACATGTTTGATGTTATTTTTCCCTTTTTTTTTTTTTTCACTGTATCACATTATCTTGATGATCTTAATGGATGATAATTAAGTTTTACATTAATATATTGGTTTTCTCACTTTTCTCACTATAGTAACTATTATGCTGTGTCAGCTACGTTCCAGTTTGCTACATCTCCATCTGTTATTTTTGTGTCCTCTGAATAAAATTCTTTAATATTGTAATACTCTTTTTTTATTAAGATTATAGTTTTCAGTTTATTTTTTACTTATTTATTTTTATTTATAACAACTATATAGTTATATATACAGAGGATAACATATATATATATATATATATGGTTCACGTCAGAAAAAAAAATAAACACGTTAAAAACAATAATAAACATATTATATATGCATGCAATTAAGCAAATTATATAAATATACAAAAAGAACATGAGGTAAAAAAATAGGGCCGGCGATATTCGCACCGAAATGGTGCTAAAAAAGCACGAAAATGCTATTCGCACCGAGGTGCGAATAGCTAAAACGGTAGTCATTTGCACCACTGCGGTGCGAATAGCAGCTCCAATGTAGTATTGCTATTCGCACCGCTGCGGTACTGAAAAGCTTTCAAAATGTTATTCGCACCACAAAAAAGTGAGAGAACTTTTAGTTTTTACGGTGCAAAACGGTTCTTATTTGAACTTGCTATTCGCACCGCTGGTGTATATAGTGTTTTTACAATTTTTTAACACCGATGCGGTGCAAATAAAATTCACTCCGTTATTCGCACCGCTGTGGTCAGAGATGCAAAACTTCGCGCGAAACATGGTGCGCGAAACTTTCGCGAAACTTTCGCGCGAATATTCGCGAAACTTCGCGAAAATTTCGCGAAATTTAAAAAATGACTGTCGCAATGCGATTTTTCATATATTCATCAAAAAATTAAGAAAACAAGATAAAATTGCCCCTTTCATGACCTGTCTATCCTCGAATGTGTTAAATGATTTTAAAAATAATTAAAAGTAATTTTTAAAATTAATAAAAAAGAAATAAATTTTTTTATATCTAATTTAAATTAAATTGAACTCTCTTTTAATTCAATTATGCAATTAAACCTGTCATTAAAGCAAAATTAGGAAGAAAACGGCGTATTCATTACATACGATTCGAAAAAGTAGAGCGGGAAATTCAAATATATCAATTTCGCGAAGTTTCGCGCGAAACTTTCGCGAAACTTGGCTTGCGAAACTTCGCGAATATTCGCGAAACTAGCGAAATTTCGCGCGAAGCTTCGCGAAGCGTTGCATCACTGGCTGTGGTGCCATAAACTATCATAAATATTATTCGCACCGAAAAGAGGAGGCGACAAGCTTTTCGGTGTAAAACTGTAAAAAGAGCTGTTTTATAAGTTATTTGTACCACTGCGGTGTAGAAAACTTTTAAGAACGCTATTTGCACCGCTCAGAGCTGCGCGAATATTCTAAACAACTGCGAAAAGCTGCACGGGCTGCGCTGTGATTAGTCCGCGGATTTTATTATATATAATGACAAGCTTCATCGTAAAAATGCCGCAGCGCTGCATTCTGACATCGCTCCATAAGGTTTGTTAGGAGAAAAATCTTATTTATTTTTTCATTCAAATTCTATGCTGCACAAAATCTCGAATATTTTTTATGTCGTGTAAAGTGATCTTTCCCGTGGCTCATATATATATGAATTATTAATCTTGCCCTTCGATCATAAGAATCGTCGGAAAAAATTAAAAACCAGGTACCGCTGGGTTAAAGGATAGGAAGCTTGATAGAACATGTCGTCGCGCGCAGTTCGCGCGCTCGATTTTCATTGGCTGAGAGAATTGTGTCGTCAATGTTGAAGCTTCTCATTATAGTTGCTCTTTGCCGCGCCCATACATGCCGATAAGTTTTTGGTTTCTCCCATATTATCCCACATATATATATGATATATATGTGTATATATATATATATATATATATATATATATATATATATATATATATATATATATATATATATATATATATATATATATATATATATATATAAATATATATATATAATTATATATAAATTATATAATATATATGTCAATTAAATTAATATATTGCTATATAGCAATTATAATTATTAACGAGCCCTGCACGTGACATAAAATTATTTTAATATATATATATATGCAGGCAAGAATTAAATATATATATATATATATATATATATATATATATATATTATAATAACTCAAGTAAAAATAATGTATATTATAGGAATAGTAATTAAGGGAAATAATATGGGATATTGTATGGGCGCATATATACCCACACTATTCCCATACCAAAGTATAATATAGGCAAAACGTATAGGGAAAATGAGGTCGAGCATGACGCAGTGCATTAACCGGTTCTCGTTAGATCACCGAAGTCAGGCTACGTCGAGCGTGGTTAGTACTTGGATGGGTGACCGTTTCAAGTAAAAAATACGCTGCTCCCTCCCTGGGGTAAATTCGTCTCGCTTTCCACCCAGTGCATTGCAGTGATGCACTTGTGTGTGGTTCCCCAGGCTTTGGACATCGCTTTGGTCCATTGAGAAAAAGTAGAGGTGTCCGTCCTGACTGAGAGGTTTTCCACGGTTCCCTCAGTCTCACCTCAGCGAATGCTGGGACGCGTAAGCATGCAGGCCGTGGCCACTATCCGTTCCCT